>MDKI01196201.1:0-31558 GCA_005239505.1 Nicotiana paniculata
CCAAAGGCCTGGCTAACGCCAAGCTAGGGATGGCGTTTCAGCCCTAACGCCTGGCTAACGCCATGGTAGGTCTGTTGTTTCAGCCCTAACGTCTGGCTAACGCCAGGTAGGGTTAGCTGTTTGGCTCTGCCGCCTGGCTATCGCCCGGGTGTCTCCTTTCGCGTATTTTTCGACGTATTTGCATCCTTTTAGCTCCGTTTCCATCTCCATTTCACCTACACATGAAATAAACTCCATTAAGCACATAACAAGTGCAATTTTATCATTAATTCGCATAAAATGTAAGGTATATCCCCTGTTAAACTATGCAATTTAGTCTCGCATCATGCCATCAAAGGGAATGATTTGGAGGACGATGAATCGAATCTGTCCTCCTGAAGAAATTTGGAGAGACCCTGTCGAAGGGAGCTATGATATAGTATCACAATTTACCACCTAATTCTATTAACTCATTTTCTATGATTGCAGACTCTTTCGTGAAGGCACAACTGGGGCTATCAAGGTCAAGACCAGGAGGTAGGAACTTTTCAAAGTAAGGCAGAAGGATAATGAAATGCTTAAAGAGTTCGTGGTGCGGTTTCAGATAGAATGAATGGACCTACTGTCGGTCGCTGATGATTTCCGTTCAAGCTTTCACCCAGGGACTCAATGTTCGAAGCGCGGTGTCTTTACAGCAGTTGAAGCAGAATCTGATAGAGTACCCGGCTATTACTTGGGTCGATGTGCATAACCGGTATCAATCAAAGATCAGGGTCAAAGATGATCAACTTGGGGCTTCTTCCGGGTCCATTTATCCTGTCAGACCCATCAACAGAATCAAGAGAGATATTGACTGTGAACTGAGGTCAAACAAAGATCGGTACCAGGCATATAATGGAGATCAAAGAAGTAGTGGGTCCGGGTGAAGTTCTATGTGAAATGAAAGGAGAAGTGATCGAGGTCAGAGCACTCGAGGACTCATTAGCAAAGAATGGTTTCGACAGTCCTATTGGACCTAAAGCAGTACCAAGGTTATCGGAGTATAACTTCAATGTTGATGCAGCTGACATCGTATCAGTTATCAGATGCATCAAAGATACCAAATGGCATCGACCTTTACAATCCAATCTAGCCCAAACGGATCCTAACTAGATGTGCAAATACCATGGAACTCATGGACACTGGAAAGGGGATTGTCGACAATTGAGAGAAGAAGTACCCCGGTTGTTCAACAACGGACACCTTCGAGAATTTTTGAGCAATCGAGCCAAGAATCATTTCAGAAAGAGGGATTCTAAAAAACGGACCGAACCAGAAGAACCTCAACATGGAATTAACATGATTATTAGTGGAGTTGATTTCCCTCAAGGGCCAATGTTGAAGCGCACCTAAGTGTCCATCACAAGGGAAAAACAAACTCGAGATTACATACCAGAAGGAACCTTGACTTTTAGCGACGAGGACAAAGAGGGGATCGTGCAACCTCACAATGATGCACTGGTAATATTTGTACTCATAAATAAATCTCAAGTTAAGTGTGTGTTGATTACTCCAGGTATCTCGGCCAACATCAACCGGTCAAGAGTCGTAGAACATCTCGGTCTACAAGTTCAAATCATGCCCGCAATCCGAGTTCTGAATGGATTCAACATGGCATGTGAAACCACTAAGGGGGAGATAACATTACTAGTCAATGCCGCCGGGACCATCTAGGAAGCCAAATTTTATGTGATCGAAGGTGACATAAGGCACAACACCCTATTCGGGAGGCCATGTATCCACGACATGAGAGCAGTGCCCTCGACTCTTCACCAAGTGTTAAAATTCCCAACGCCAGGAGGGATTAAGACAATATCCGGAGAACAACCGGCCGAAGAAGAGATGTATTTAGTCGATGAAGTGATTTCGATATCAACACTCACAACATCAAGGGAATCAAGTACGAGAGAAAAATAATAGGCCAAATACCAATCACCGATACCGGCCACGACCAAACTAGACAAGCAGGGGACTAACGAAGACGATGATTACAGGGTCCCCTGATCTTTTATAGTCCCCGATGACTCCGACACTACTAAATCAACGGTCGAAGAGATGGAACATGTCATATTTCTCGAGAACCTACCCGATCGGAAGGTATACCTGGGCACGGGGCTAACTCCCAATCTCAAGAAATAACTCATTCAATTTCTTATAACTAACATATATTGTTTTGCTTGGTCCCATCCTGTTATGACAGAGATCCCACCGGAGATAACCACTCACAAGCTAAGCCTGGACCCAATCCGGTCAAGTAGAAAAGGAGGCCTCAATCCGAGCTTAACCATGCTTTCATCAAGGACGACGTATCTAAACTCCTTAAAATAGGGTCCATCCGGCAGGTTAAATACCCGGATTGGTTAGCAAATGTAGTGGTAGTCCCTAAAAAGGGGAACAAATTAAGAATTTGTGTAGATTATAAGGATTTGAACAAGGCATGTCCCAAGGACACCTTCCCTATGCCCAAAATGATCGATGTCACGGCCAGCCACGAGATCCTCAGCTTTCTCGATGTCTATTCCGGGTACAACCAAATACGTATGGACCCGGATGACGAGGAGAAAACCTCCTTCATTACTAAGTACGGCACGCACTGTTATAACGTGATTCCATTCGGGCTAAAAAATGTCGGTGCCACTTATCAACGCCTAGTAAACCGTATGTTTGAGGAAAAAATAGGAAAATCGATGGAGGTTTATATTGACGACATGTTGGTTAAGTCCCTGCGAGCAAAGGACCATTTGAAATATTTGCAGGAGACTTTCAGCATTTGAAGAAGTACAATATGAAGCTAAACCCGAAGAGATGTGCTTTCGGAGTCAGGTCAGGTAAATTTCTCGGGTTCATGGTATCCAACCGAGGAATAGAGATCAACCCCGACAAAATCAAAGCCATCGAAGACATCACGGGCGTGGACAAGATGAAGGTCGTTTAAAGATTAACCGTACGCATAGCCACCCTAGGACGATTCATCTCGAGGTCCTCAGATAAGAGTCACCAATTCTTCTCGCTACTCAAAAAGAAGAAACAACTTTTCATGGACCCCGGAGTGTCAATGAGCCCTGGAGGAACTCAAACAGTATTTATTGATCCCCCGCTGCTTCACACACTGAAAGCAGATGAACAACTATACTTTTACTTGGTAGTCGAAGATAACGGTAAATGGAGTCCTGGTCTGAGAAGAACAAGGTACGGAATTTCCAATCTACTACGTTAGCATGACTCTAGGTGAGTGCGAAACTAGGTACCCTCACCTAGAAAAATTGGCGCTCGCTTTGCTAAGCGCCTCTAGGAAACTGAAACTGTATTTTCAATGCCACCCCATATGTGTTGTGACAACTTACATGTTGCGAAATATTATGCATAAACCCGAACCCTCAGGGAGATTGGCCAAATGGGCCGTGGAAATCAGTGGGTACGATATTGAGTATCAACCTCGGACAGCCATCAAATCTCAGATTTTGACAGATTTCGTTGCCGACTTCACGCTGAACCTAATACCCGAGGTCAAATGAGAATTATTGATAAATTCGGGAACATCCTCGGGAATCTGAACCCTCTTCACGGATGGTTCCTCGAATGCTAAAGGGTCCGTAATTGGCATCGTATTGAAGTCGCCTACCGACAATGTAGTTAGATAATCTATTAGGACTATGAAATTGAATAACAACGTGGCCGCATATAAGGCCATGATTGTTGGTCTCGAACTAGCCAAAAGCTTGGGCACAGAGGTCATCGAAGCAAAATGCGATTCCCTCCTCGTGGTAAACAAAGTTAATGGAACATTTGAGATCAGAGAAGAACGAATGCAAGGATACCTGGATAAGTTACATGTAGCATTACATCGGTTCAAGGAGTGGACCTTACAACACGTACCCCGGGATCAAGATAGTGAGGCTGATGTCCTTGCTAACTTAGGGTCATCGGTCGAAGACGATGAACTTAATTCGGGGGCAGTAGTGCAACTCATGAGATCGGTGGTGGAAGAAGGTCATGCCGAGATAAACACTACAAGCCTGACTTGGGATTGGAAAAACGAATATGTAGAGTATCTGAATACTGGAAAGTTTCCCTCGGATCTAAAAGAATTGAGAGCCCTTGCGTACAAAGGCAGCACTATTTATTTGCAGAAGACGGAACCTTGTTCAGAAGAATGTTTGATGTCCCCCTAGCAATATGTTTAGGACTAGGAGATACCTAGTTCATTCTGAGAGAAGTTCATGAGGGCACCTGTGGGAATAATTAGGGCGCCAAATCATTGGTTTGAAAGATGATCAGAGTAGGCTACTAATGGATCGATATTAAAAAGGACGAGAAGGAGTTTGTACGAAAATGTGATGGGTGCCAATGACATGCTCCGATGATACACCAACCCGAGTAACTGCTGCATTCGGTTTTGTTGCCATGAACATTCATGAAGTGGGGAATGGACATCGTCGGCCCCTTTCCATGGGCACCTGGTAAGGTCCAATTTATTTTGTTTATGACTGACTATTTTTCTAAATAGGTAGAAGCTCAAGCATACGAGAATTTCAGGGAGAAGGAGGTCATCGATTTCATTTGGGACCACATCATATATCGGTTTGGAATGCCGGCCGAGATCGTATGCGACAACGAAAAGCAGTTCATCGGTGGCAAAGTAACCAAATTCCTCGAAGACCACAACATCAAAAGGATCCTATCAACACCCTACCACTCTAGTGGGAAACCAACAAAACCATACTACACAACCTTAAAAATAGGTTGGCCGAAGCTAAAGGGAAATGGAAGGAAATCCTACACGAAGTCCTATTGGCATACCAAACGACCTCAAAGTCCAATGCCAGGTCCACTTCGTTCTCATTGGTTTACGGAGCCGAAGATCTAATACTGGTCGAAGTCGGAGAACCAAGTATCAGATTCCGATATGCAACAAAGGAATCAAATGACGAGGCCATGAATACGAGATATTACAATAGAAGAGACAACCTTCGATACTTCAACGTCAGGGAATTAGTACTAAGGAATGTCACGCTAAACACCCGAATAGAATGAGGGGAAGTTGGAGACTAAGTGGGAAGGG
Organism: Nicotiana paniculata; assembly: GCA_005239505.1. NCBI lineage: Eukaryota > Viridiplantae > Streptophyta > Magnoliopsida > Solanales > Solanaceae > Nicotiana > Nicotiana paniculata. Next base: position 5,081 of record MDKI01196201.1, read on the forward strand.
CCATATCATATCATCAAAATCACCGGAAAGGGGTCCTACAAACTCGGGACGATGAACGACGAACAACTATCAAGCAATTGGTATAACTCACATGAAACGATACTACTGCTAAGGTATGAACCCACTCATTTTGTTTTACTTATATTTTGGTATAACGCTTGCAGGTATCTAACAAGGAGCAGTACAAAATATTTAGGCCTGAAAGCAAGATTTGCACTTTTTTTCCCTTTAACCGATTTTGTCTTAAATGGGTTTTCCGGCAAGGTTTTTAACGAGGCAACAGTGGATCGTGCTAACCTAGAATCGAAGACCGGTAACGAACTAGTATTGAAGATCACTTTAACAGTATCTGAGGCTTCTCTACAATCAACCTCGAATACTGGGGGACATTACCCTTGGATATCGACCTTAGCAAGGGAAGAAACTTCGTAACCAAAGGGTCCCGATCAATAAGCTTTATTGTAAGGGCCAAATAGTCAAATGAACTGTGCACGCATAGATTTCTCGAGCCCTGACACAAATCTTGTACATGTGTAATTATGACACACAAGAATAAAAGAAGTCTCTTCCTTGCGCATAAGTATATATGGCTTTTGAAGTTTTTTGCATTTCGTAAGGAACTCCATATTTACGATCTCCTAAAGGTATCGACCTTAGTTTGAGTTCAAGAAATCACTCCCACCTGGGGGCTGCTGTCCAAAACCTAACTCGGATGGTTCAAGTTCAGAGCTCAGGGAGGCATAAGTCCTACTAGGCTATGCCCGAATTTTGAAGGATAAGGCCACCCCCACTTGGGGACTGCCATATTAGGCAAGCCCGGATAACTCGAGATAACGATATTAAAATGGGACAACACCCGTACTATAAAAGCTACAGCCATATAAACACGGCACAGAGATGACCGAGGCTCATAACAAAAATAACAAGGCCTCAAAATTACTTAACCGATTCTAAAGGCTACAACAACAACAACAACAAACCAATATGTTCCCAACAAGTGGGGTCTTGGGAGGGTAGTCTGTACGCAGACCTTACCCCTACCTAATGTAGGTAGAGAGGTTGTTTCCAATATACCCTCGGCTTAGGAAACGGTTCTAAAGGCTACCCCGACAAACTATGACTTAAAAAAGTCTAAAGTACTTTGGGGAAAAAACTATCGGTTACACCGAACCCCCACGGTGCCTTAAAATGAAATAAATTTGAAGGAAAGATTACATCGAGACTCTGAAAAAAACCCATCTATTTCATGCTAAGTCATTTGGATCTTTGCAAATAAAAGTAAGGCAAAGAAAAAACTTGAAAGCTGTTGAAGGGAAAAAAGCCTTATATTCATAATTGAAAATTCTTTTTACAAGGGCCAATAGCCCGATGATAATTTTTACAAAGGCCAAATGGCCTCAATAAATATACAAATAACAAAGGATCTATAGGCGTAAGTGGTCTAGTATTCGTTGGGGACAACATCATCACCTTCGGGATCTCCACCACCCTCGGACTCGCCTAAATCTTCGGACTCCTCATTATCGGCCAGTTGTTTGGCCTCGACTTCGAGCTTTTTGACACTCTCGATCTTAGCCGATAAGTCGAAGCTCTGAGCATGAATTTCCTCAAGGGCCTCCCTTCGAGACTGCCACTTAGTATGTTTAATGATGTCCTTTTCTGGGACTTGAGCCTCCTCGACGTCAGCCTTATAAATGGACCATTTCCTCAGCATCAGCCTTTATTACATTAGCCTCTGGCTTAAGCGTTTCGAGATCCTTGGCCAGAGCTTCCAGATCAGAGATGGCTAATTTCATCTAGGACTGGAGATCCTCGATCTTCTTGGCCTACACCAAGAACTTGTCCTTTAAACCTCAAAGCTGAACCTCAGCCGAAACTAGTTGAGCTTGCTCGTTGTCCTTTTCTGAGGCTAGGCAGTCTATGTTCTTTTTCCATTCTTTTCCCTCGGCTTTTACCGCGTCTACCTCTGCCCGAAGTTGTCCGATATGGTCAGGCTTCTGTTGGACCTACGGGTTCGGACAGTTAGCCACCGGATCTAACTCATCGTCACTATCCTCAATGACTATTCTTACCTACTCGACCAAGTCAACATGCTCCTTCCGGGCCGCCTGAAGCTCAACTTTGATATTCTTGACCTCCCTCTCGCATTGCTCACTAAGAAGCTTGTAAGCATCCCTCTTATCGATGAGCTCCCGGGTCTCAGCCTCGTGGTAGTTTAGTTCTTCTCGTGATGGAGCACCGAGGCCTACAAACACAAAGGAAAAAGTTACGATTGTTTACATATTAATCTAAGTACATGATAAATAAGGCATCAAGGGGCATTCGAAGTTACTCGGTTTAGCGTCTGTTCGGCTTCGCTGAACAGGCAGGGCGCTTCCACCTCGTTCATCTTCACTTGATCCTCTTTGGTCACCAAGCACTGATAACTTGCGACCCTCACAGGGGCTAAGAGAACCCGGGCATCCTCCAGGATGGACATAATAATTGTCTGCTTTCGTCTAGGATCTGCACTGGGGGTTGGGAACCAGTTCATTAATTTCGGACTTGAAGAAGGCTGTTGGTTCTCGAAGAAAGACTTTTATTTGGTATTGTTAAATCTCCTAGAACAGTGGCATCCTCCAAGGTGGAAGAATCTAAGCCATATAGAAAGTGGTCAAAGGGGTATGCCGCCCTTCATGGATCATGGAGTCGGTAAATAATGGAGACTCGGAGAGGTCTATCACCCCAAGAGCATCCTTCGATGCATTATCCTCCGCTCGAGAGGCATCAGTCGTAGTATCTTGGTTGGCCTCCCTAACTTGGGGCAAAACGGCTTCGCTCCTTCCTGGTTCGGAGGCCTTTCCCACTACCTCTTCGACAACCCCCCTAGTTTGAGGCAGTATGACGTTGCCTCGCACACATGCCACCATTTTTGAGTTTTCTTCTTCTTATTCGGACTTATACCTCAGCTGGTGGACTGAGTCCGATGGGAGAGCACTGGTTCTTTCCTTGGTTTTTCGCACCAGCCTCCTCTTCGGTTTTTTCTTCTCCGATTTCGGAGAGCTCGGAAGCCTTATCCTCTTATTCTACTCACCCTGCCTCGGAGAAGGGGACTTGTCGGGGATTTCCTTGTTTCTAGTTGGGGGCCTCATTGCAACGTCCTTCCCAAGGCTTACAAGGAAAAAAAATGAGTAAGCTCAGAACAAGCCCAAGTGTTGTCCACACTAGGAAGGGATCTCACCATGAGAACATGCCTCCAACCGGTCCTTTGAAAGTTCGCTCCATGCGTGCTCAGAGGTAATTTTTTTGGAGACAATGCCCTCGAACCACTCCCTTAGTCGAGGAACTACCTTTGGAACCTGAGCAACAACTGCATCGCAACCAAACATTAGTAAGAAATCGGAAAATCAGAATGAAAATATTGAATTCTAGGAAAAAGAAGAACTTGACTTACTTTTTGTGTTCCACTCTTCGAGGAACGACATGTCTTCAGCCGGGATAAAGTCCGAGGTCTTCCAACCTCGATCTCGATCCTCAAGAACGAAGCTTCAGTGGCCCGACGTGCAAGTTTGATTAGTTCCCCCGGAAGAATCGGGGACTGTACATGCGTATTAGATGATCAATGGTGAAATGGAATCCGTCAATCTTCCTCACAAAGAATCGAAGGAGAATGACTATCTTCCAGAACGAGGGGTGTATCTGACCAAGGCACACCTCGTACCTTTTGCATAACTGGATGATCAGTGGTTCCAAAGGGCCCAACATAAAGGGATAAGTGTAAACACTTAGGTATCCCTTTACGTGGGTAGTGATGTCTTCTTCGGGCCTGGGAATCATCACGTATTTTCCGCCCAGTTGCAATCCTCTATGACTGAGAAAATATACCTCAACACCTTCTCATCCCGGCTCGGAACTAGTGAAGGTTTCTCGATCTTGAAGTCGGCAGCAACCGAGCACCCGCCAAGAATAAACGCGTCAAGAGGGGGTTCTGCCGTTGGTTCCCCGTTGGTCAGCTGAGAAGAAGAAGCGTTTTCTTTTTGAGGAACCATTTTAGAAGTCTTCGCCATTTTGTGGATAAAAGATGAAGACAAAGGAGTTGAAGGAGTATGCTTGCAAAGGGTAATCCTTACAAAGCTCTCAAGAAATTTGGGTATAAGTACTAGAAGCTGCAGAGATTCTTTAAGAACAAGAGTAAGAAAAGACTGGATGTAAAGTTTGAATAAATGTAGGAAGAGGTATTTATAGTTTTCAAACGACGGTTGAAAACCTGAAGTGGCCGATCAGCAACTGACAAACATTTAATGCTATTAGGACGTGACTGATGAGACATTTCGTTCATTTTGTCATTTTTGACGCTAGGTATTGAGACGAGGATCGAGGGCTCATATCGTTTCTTGTCGTTTACTCTATGAAAAACTAGGGGACTATTTGTATACAGTTGAAATTGGGCTCGTCTGTTGCATGACATATCGGGATTGAAACGTAATGGATTGAATATCGACCCCTGGTTCCATCGGATCGAGGTACGAGGTTAGAACATACGCCTTCAAGATCATCGAGTCCGTAACCCCAGAACCGACCCCAACTCCGAATGATCTCGAGAAAACATTGTCGGACCGAATAACTGATGTCCGAAATATCCGTAATCAGTCGAATATCACGGCGTGAAACTCGGCATGTATCAATGAGAAACTGATTAATTAGCAAATCACGAGATTTTTTACCATATATAATGTTGTACTTGAAATAGGACTCCCCTACTATATAAAGGTGGTCTAATTATTTGTAAAGTGCATTGCAATATTCATTCAGAAGCAATATACTATTATTTTCTCTTTAAAGCTCTATTTCAATTGTGTCTTGATACTATGATCGAAGTACATACTGTTCAAGGGGAACCCTTCTCCCAAGGTTGTTGCTGTCTGATTCGTATGGTTTGAACACACTTTATCATACCTTATTTACAATTTCAATCTAACTTATTTCCTTGTGTCAATTTAATTCACTTATTCTTAAAATCACTTATAAATTCAATTATTATCCGATTTTGAGGGTAAACAATAAAAAAAATATAAAATAAACCCAGTGAAATCCCACAAGTGGAGTCTGGAGAGGTAATGTATGTGCAGACCTTACCCCTACCTTATGAAGGTAGAGAGGTTTTTTCCGAAAGACCCCCGTCTCAAGAACATTAAAAATGAAGCAATAAGGAAACAATAGAAACAACAAGGTAATGAGACAATGGAAACAAATAAAATGAGTAATGTCAGAGATCTAAGGATACGAAACTACAAGAATATGGCTAATCCTACTGCTAATAATGAGACACCATATAAAAATAAGGGACTAGAAATAGGAAAATACCCGACTAGTATTACTACTACTACTAGTAAGACAAGGAGAAACTCTAGAATATTCATTAACCCACTACCCTAATTCTTGACCTCCACACCTTTCTATCGAGAGTCATGTCCTCGGTAAGCTGGAGCAGAGCCATGTCCTGCCTAATCACCTCACCCCAGTACTTCTTAGGCCTCCTGATACCCCTAAGGAACCTCTCGCACCTCCTAACAAGGTCATCAAAGTCTCTCCTCTTCACATAACCGAACTATCTCAGCCTCGATTCCCGCAATTTATCTTCCACAGAAGCCACACCCACTTTGTCCCTAATATATTCATTTCTAATCTTGTAATTTCTCGTATGCGTATATATCCATCTCAACATCCTCATTTCTTCTACTTTCATCTTCTGGGCACGAGATTTCTTGACTAGCCATTACTCGACTCTATATAATATGGCCGTACTAATTACTGCTTTGTATAACTTGCCCTCAAGTGTAGGTGGCACATTCATGTCACAAAAAATACCAGAAGCGAGCCTCCATTTCAACCACCCCGCATCTATACGATGTGTGACATCCTCGCCAATATCCCGTTGCTCTGTATTATAGACCCAAGATATTTGAAACTATCTCTCATGGGGATGACTTGTGTATCAAGTTTCACATCCACTTCAGCTTCATGAGTCCCAACACTGAACTTACACTCCAAATATTCTTTTTTTGTCCTACTCAACTTGAAGCGTTTAGACTCTAGGGCCTGTCGCCATATACTAAAGAATAAATTAAGGATCAATTACCTACTTTTTTAAATGCTACTCCCTCCGTTCCAATTTATATGAACATGTTTGACTGGGCACGGAGTTTAAGAAAAAATAAAGATTTTTAGAATTTATGGTCCTAAACAAGTCAAATAGGGGTCCAGAATATTTGTGTAGTTATAAAAGTTTCTCACTAAGGATAGAATTAGAAAGTTAAACTAAATTGTTTTCAAATTTAGAAAGAGGTCATTCTTTTTGCAATGGACCAAAAAGAAAATAAGTGCACTTAATAAAGGGAGTAGTGTGAAAAATAGGAGCTTCAACAACCCTTTCTCTTTCCCAAACCCGTCTCCCATCCGTTAGTACCGCCCTCCCCCTCCTCCCCACACCGAGTTTGACGTGTATTAAGACTTTCTATTTAAAAAATTGTTTTCTATTTTACAAATTATGCACTCTTATTTAGGGGTTGTTTGATATATTTTTTTCATGTGAGAAGCAGCTGAAATTGCAAATCACATAACAGATATATTATATGATTATACAATATTATTAATTATACATGCTTTTTACCGTATAATTATCAGAGGCGGATCGAGGATTTTTAAATCACGGGCGTCCGACCGTCTTTACCTGGACTTTCTACATTTAAGATTGAGCGCTCAACAATATCCTTGTATATAATTACTAGTTTCAAATATAATATCGAGATATCATTATTATACAAATATTAAATAAAGCATATTTAATTATTTATCATACAAATACAAGATAGACTTGTCAATTATAATGGATACCGGTAGCCGATTAGGAAACATTTTGAGCTATAAACCGAAAAGAAACCTGTTTGTTAACGTGATTCTCGTCTAGACCCAAGTGGATTCCCGATATATTGAAAATTTAATATGGTATGTTAATATTTTAGTTGCTACTGACTGTAAATTAAATAATTCTTCTATGATTTTGAAAAAATTTCTAAATATTGTATAATTATGTTTTTTCCCATCCTATCCAACCCTAGTTATTTTGGTTTCACCCGAAAATGTTAATACCAAATATATTTTGAATGAATAATTTTAATTGCCTTACGTTTTTCATAGAAACACAAAAATAATAGAATATGCATGATTGTATGTATTTAATGTTAAGGGGTGGTATAGAACTATATTAGTCATTAATTTCAAAGAAAGCTGTAAAGAAAATTCCAAGATGGTATGTTTGGCCTTCTATTGTTAACTAGCTTAGAATAAAAAAATATTTTTTATCTTCCCAGCAACTTACCTACCTTTTTACTCCCAGTCAATGTATTAATGCTTGCCAAATATACTTAAGAGTAATGACAGTCAAAGAATAGGTGGGACTGTATTTTCTCAGCAGTAGAATCACATGGAACACACTCCTTGGCCACCTAAACAACTCATTTACTCAACCTGTCTAGTAGAGAGCCTCCCCTGAAGTTCTTTCTTGCCTAAAACGCTTGTTTAGCCCTCTAGTTTTTATGAAATAAATTATCATGGATGTTGAGCTACTTTGGTGAGAATTTTATAATTTCACAAACGGTCATATAACTATGACTATTTTTTATTAAAATTATTATCTAACTTTGTTTTCTCACACAAAAATTATAAAATATTTACCAATTCACACAAAAGTCATAGTGCCCGGAAAACATAACTTTTCGATAGTATTTTTGTATTTCACGTTTTTCATTTTTTGATTTTTCGTCTAATAAATAATAACTCAATTAAAATATATATATATAAAACCGCTCCCAAAAATAATACTCGATAAAATTATATTTATATGTAATATACATATTTTTTATATTTTTTAATTGACAAATGCAATTAGTTTTCGACCGATCGATCAATTTTATATTTTTTCTTAAAATTGGAATGACCTAACCCAACCTGACCCAATAACCATATACATAAATTAAAATAATACTAAAAGTGTATCTTTCCCCCACAAAAAATTTTGGTTCGGAATGCATGACATTCTGATAAAATAAATAAATAAACGGTATGATTATAGATCATTTGACAAAAAAAGCTAATCAATTTGAATGTAAATCTTGAAAAGAAAAATAAAATATAGAAGTATATTTTGAAGGATTCACTTTTAATATTATTTTAATTTATATATGTGTATTGGGCATGGTAAGTTGGGTCGGGTCAGGTTATTCCTATTTTAAATTGAATTATTATTTAGTATATTGAAAATAAAAAATAAAAAACCATGAAATAAAAAAATACTACTGAAAAATTATATTTTGTGGTTACTATAATTTTTGTATAAGTTAGTAAAATTTTATAATTTTTTGTGCGAGAAAACAAAGTTATATGACTTTAACAAAAAAAAGTCATAATTATATCACGATTTGTTAAATTTACCCCTAATTTGCCTCAGTCACAATTTCACTCTTTTGAATCTTGTTACTTTTGCCTACTTTCTGCACAATTTTATCTTCACGAATTTTTAAGGAGGCAAAATGATTCAGTCTTGCAAGTTCATCAAAATCAATATCATCATTCGGATCAGACTCTTTCTTTTGATAATCATTGCCTTGGTAAATAACTGCTTGCTTCTCTATGTTAACTATCTAAGTTGGGGATGTAAGGTCATGAGCATCCTTCTCACTTCCATTTGTACGCTTAGCCATCCATTGATGTTGCGCCTTCTTCTTCTTCTTTTTTTTTTTTTTTTTTCTATTTCTGTTATTTTAGCACAGTCAAAAAAGAATAATTGCGGAATAGTAATCAACACTCGAATTTTTACATGAAAAACCTTCTTACTCAAGGGAGTAAAACCCACGACTTACTCAGTAGAATTTGCCTTCAAAACTTCACTAACTTCAAAGAGCAGTTTTTAGATTACAACTAAGTCACCAACGAGACTACCTCTAGTACCATAACCCCTACAATCAACCCAATTATAGAAACCCCTTTCTAAACTAACTCTAGCTTAGAAAGCGTAACACAACAAAGTCTCAACAATAACCTATTAGAAAACTTCTATGAAAGCAAATAGGTTACAACTCAGAGCACACGACTTAACCTAACAACTAAAGAACTTAAGCATCTTCATCTTCAAGAACTTGTTCTTCAGCTTATTGGATTGGATATTTAGAAGTCGCAGATTCATCTTTAAGAACCTGTTCTTCAGCTGATTGGATTGAATATTCAGAAGTACCTTGTTGCTTTGCTTTGCTTTGCTATTGTCAGAAGTATACTCACGATTTCTCTCAATAGGAGTAGTCTTGAATTATGGAAAAAGGTCTTCTTTTATAGGTGCAAGGTTGGCCGAAATTCTTCTTCAATTATTGCTCCAAAACCCAAAGTATTTGGGTTAAGCAAATCCTTTCTCGTTTAGGCTAGGTCTCCATATTTACCTCAACTTGCATCCTTCTTGCTTCCCACGAGTATTTTCCATATATGCATATTCCTTTTATTACACAAAGTCCTCTAAACGCGTATACCTTCTTAGACACGGATAGATCTTCTGGGAAACCTTACTCGGATGGGAATGCTGATCTTTCGCGTCTGACTTGGTGACTTCAACTGATCTACTGTAAACCTGGTTCTTTTGTCGTCCAATGATCTTACTTTGTCACATCTTCACGGCAGTCCTGCCAGTCTTGCTTTCTCCAGAATAAATCCTGAAACGTGGTTCTTATTACAGTTTGTTAATCATCAAAATACAATACTTTCTCAGCTCAAAAAATTTCCCCTTTTTGATGATGACAAACCCTTGTGTAACTCTAGCAACTGGCTTGTTCCAAGTTCATCAGCTTTCAGCATAAGAACTAGCTTCATGCACAACTTCCTCTTCAATTTGTCCAGTTTGCACAAGTGCAAGGGACTTCCTCTCCATTCACCGCAACCCTGTAGATGGCTAGGAATATTTCATTGTTAGACCTGCAACAGACAACTCAAGATATCTCCAAGAAATTAGCTCAAGCAGTTTTCACAAGAACCAGGTTTATAAGCACCCACCGAACTTTCCCCTTTTAGCATCATCGAAAAAATAATATGTCAGTAATGTCACGCCCCAAAACCGAGGGACGAGACCGACACCTAACCGGGTGAACCCGGTCAAGCGGACCTGGATTGCCTTTCCTACCAACGCATTTCCCCCGTATATACAATGCACCATATTCCATATGAAATAACAACTTAGGATTTAAGCGTGGGTTTACAAACATATGTTCGTTTCTATTTTAGAATTTCAACAATTGATTCCCAACACATACATAACTTTCCAATACGGACCACGATTCCGAATATGTACAGTTACTACCCAAAATACATATATACGACCACATCATGTCTACGGAGCCTCTACGAATACTAGGAGTTTATACAATACTTGCCAGCAACAAGGCCCCGACTATACCTTACAATACATAACATACTCAAAAGAGATGGCATGAATTACACAGCCCCGGGAGGAAGTGGGGCTCACCAGTACTTGCAAAAAGATGAGGAGGAGGCACCACTAACGGCGAGCTGAGCTACCTGCTATGGACCCTCCTACATCCATATAAAAGATGTAGCGCCCCCGGCAAAAGGGACGTTAGTACTGTGGAATAGTACTAGTATGTATGAGCAAAATTTACTCAAAGTAAAATCAAGAGATGCACAGATAGAAAGCAGTTAAAGGAACCAACACATAGTGCACAGTGATACAGAAAACATGTACAATTTAGAGCCTCATAGATTCTCATTTCATCACAATCACATTTCCGCTTTATTACATTCTGTTGCGTCGTGCAAGCCGATCCCACTGTACCATTTACACTCCACCCTTGTCACCTCTCCACCCTTATTATACGCGTTGCAGCGTGCAACCCGATCCCGCTTTACATTTCATTTGCGGTGTGCAACTCGATCCCACCGTACAATTTGCACTCCACCTTTGTTACCTCTCCACCCTTATTACTTCTTGTTGTGGCGTGCAACCCGATCCCATCGGACCATCACATTTCATGGCAAACAATAACAACCCACAATTCAATCACAGGGTTTCATATCATCAAGAGTACAATTTCATAACACCCAACCAATCATGTGTTCACAATAGTCTTTATCATCCATTAATTCAACCACAACGATTCTCATAAACAAGAATGTAAATTCATTACAACCAACAATCCATATGAAGTTAAGCCATGGTCCTTGCCAATAATGAGTCATATACAATATTTCCATGGTCATTAGTTCAATTAGATCAACTCACAATTCCCTTTCATCACTTGTTACATAGCCCTTATCACTTAGATACATTTACACATTTGAGTTTATTATCATTCTTTCATACCAACATACTCAAGCATTTAATGAACCTTGCACATGATAGAGTAATCGTATAGAAATCACCTTTCACGATTTCAATTATCACGATAGTCGACTAAGAAAAATCAGAGAATGAAATCTCACACCTCAACACAACCGGGCAATCAATTCACATATACTCAGCAAGAAACTCATACCGAATGTTTGGACACCAACAAGGTGACTCTACGAAGATTAAAGTTAGCCATACATACCTCGATTCGTCCCCTTTTTAATTTCTATCACAATTCACCGGACCATCTAGCACCGTCAATCTATTCCACAATGTGACATATTTCACTTAGAATAAGGAATCTTGTACTCAATTGAGCATTTTATCAAACACTATGTGACCCCTTAGACTACTAACCCCTTTTGAGAATGATTACACAAACTTGTTTTTCCCTTTACTAGATTACGGGGTTTAACTCACATGCATGCAAAATTTCACTTTTTATTTTTAAGAACCAACCTATGTGTGTTTTATTCTTGCACAAAATTTGAGAAATTGGGGAAATAGGGTGAAGACATACGTCTTTGAGTGAAGAATATGACAATAACTTGATAATTTCCGGGCTTGAGTGATTTTTGAAAAATCAAATTGAATGATGTTGGAACCTTCTCTCTCAAGAAATATCTTCTTCTCTCTCTATTTTTGGTCAGAAAATTGTTAAAAATGAAGGGAAGGGGTGTTTTATAAAACAGGGGTCGGGTCTTAAATTTAGAAAATAGGAGCCCCGACACAGAGATGCGGTCAGGAATGCGATCGCATTCCTGCTATGCGGTTCGCATTCCTGTCGCATAGTTGGCCTTCAAATAGGCCAAAATGGGAACCATACTGCCCAGGTATGCGACCACTATGTGGTCTGCATACCTGTTATGTGATCGCAAAGTGCGTCGCATAACCTCCATCGCAAAAACCATGGGGCAAGAATGCGACAACTATGCGGCCCGCATTCGTGAAATATGATCGCATTCTAGGCCGTATAGCTGTTCTCAAAATGGACAGGAAACTGTCCAGGTATGCGACCACTATGTGGTCCGCATACCTGTTATGCGATCGCATAGTGCGTCGCATAATGTGCAATTTCTGGAAAATTTAATCTTTCCAGTTCTGGGATACTTTTTACTCAAAACAGGACTGTTTTAAGAATTTCTACAGTTATAACAGCACAGGGACCTATTCGGGCATTATTTTAGACATAGAAATTTTACGGGTCTTTACAAGTAAGCATAATGAGAGAGTATACTGATGTAAAACTCATGGCTGTTGGGGTACGCTAACATGTACATTTCATCAAGAGCATGCATGGATAATAAAAAATAGACATTCCAGACAATTAGAATGAGCAAAAATAGGAAACGTTATAAATTGTCATTTGAGAACATAATGTACTACATTAAGCCCAAAGGGCCCAAACTAAAAGACGGTTGAACAAACTCATCAGACTGTTAGTGATACCAAACAACAAAAAAGAACAACCAACAAACAAACTAACAAACATTGGTCATAGGGGGTTGTTGGACAATGGACCGACACTAGGACTACTAGGAACCTTAGAGGATTGAGGACCAGGTTCTTTGGTGGAAGAGGATTCTCCTGAAATTAGTCCTAGAAGCCTGTCGATCCTTGTAGCAGAGGCTTCTTATTCTTTCTTCTTCTCGTATTCAACCTCCTATTTTCCTCCTTCAATGAGGCAATATCTTCTTTCAACTTTGATTTTTCCTCACTGATAGCAACCAATTCCTTAAGTAGGTTGGTAACCATACTTTTCTCTTGGTTCCAATTGGTCGAGAAATACAATCACATTCCTTCAGAGTCTTCTCATCAATCAAATCCTTCTTTGTAACCTTTGTAGGACCTTTGAGGGGAACCTTAAAATGTTCAAATACCCTGGTCAACAGGAACCCATATGGCAAAGCATGAGTACCCCGTTCCTGATCAGCAACCTTAGCCATAAGATTCAATATATGGTATGGGAGGTTGATTGATCTATTCATCTGTAGGACTTCCATGACAGCCAGGTCCAGGTAGGTTGCCTCATGCCTCCTTTCAGATCGAGGTAGCAAACATTTGTTCACAAACTCAAAGAACGGTTTTTGAACTAGCTTCATCTCCCCCTTCCTACCTTCCTAGCAGTCAAATGTTCCCTTTTCTAAGTGTACTTATTGGCCAGGTACATGGAATCCTCCTTTTCCCCTAACTCAGGTCACTCACGCCTCACATAACTGTCAAAGCCCTTAGTTGGCACTTTTAGAATCTCACCTAGTGTTTTGCATCAAGAACCACATTCACTCCTCTAACTTCAATGCTCACTTGATCATTCTCCAGCACTTTAAAGTTAATGTAAAAATAAAGCATTGCTTCACCATACATGACTGGCAATGGGCATAGGAACAGATGAGTCCACCCCTGGACCTCCAGCTTCTCCAGCAATTCCTTCATCCCAAACATAGTCACCACGCCAGGGTTTATCACTCTCCCTTTCAGCATCATTAGCCCAGCAAACCACTCCTCTCTCCCAACTATAGTAATTTTTCTCTAAGGCTTTTTCCTTCTTTTATTTTCTGAGTCTTTTTCACTTCTTGATCAGAGGCTGTAGCTTTTCTTTTCTTGACAGATTTTTCTTTGGGAGTGGCTTCAGAAGATTCAACTTTCTTCTTTCCTTTTTCTTGAAGAAGAACTCCTTCCTCCTCTTCTTCATCACTGTCATCTTCACTCACAAGTCCACCTCTTCTACATCAGACTCATCAATTAGCCTAAATCCTTCTCTTTCTTTCTTCTTTTTCTTGCCCTCCTCCATAACTTTCTTCAGTGCTGCCTTGCTTCTTCCTTTACGCAGGTGTTCTTCCCCATAAATTCACAGCACCAGGAGGAAAGACTATTTTCTTTTGCAACACCCTTCACCCTGTTGGGTGCAGATTTTTCTTCAGCTTGCAACTTCTCCTTTAGCCTGCAAATGAGTTTCACTAGAGCCTCATCATCACTGTCTTCACTATCTTCCTTTGCAACTTCTACTTCTCCCTCATTTTCCTCTTCTTCTTCTTCTTATTCTTCTTCTTCTTCTGTATCAGTCCAATCAATAGCCTCAAATTTTTTAGGTTCATTGTTTGAAGAAGACGGTTCTTGACCCTAAGTCTCTTTTTGTTCAATAACAACTTCCATAGAAAATTCTTCCTCACCAACAGTAGAAGAACCTGGTTGTTGTCCAGGGGCTTCTGGTGCTTCTACTCTAGTGCCTATCGTTTCCTGATGTTCTCCTACCTTTTCCTCACATGTCCCCTTGTTTGAAACCTCAACAAGATTTTTAGCCTCTATTACTGCATTTACCTCACTATCTACAACCACCTCACTTTGATGTTGATCCCTCTCCACAACACCTGTTTTCTCAGTAGTGACCATATCCGCCTATTCTTTACCTGCCTCCTCCACATTATCAGTTATTACTTCCCCTTAATTCGTGGCTCCTCCACAATTTATTTCACTTTCAAATCCTTCATTGTCATCTCATCAGAGTAGTCGATTAATCTAGTAACAAGTTTTGGGACTTTTGGTGGGGAAGGTGGTTCTTGATTGGATTGGAATTGCGTGGGTGTAGGATTGGGTATAGCAGTGTTATGTCTTGTAGTTCCAGTGGTTTAAGATGGCACTTCTCTTGGTGAAGTTTCCATGATAATGGAGAATTTTTGGTTTACTCAGGAAGACAAAGTTAGGGTTTCAGAATTTTGGGACAAACTTTTTTGGGGATTTTGATCAGAATGGAAGAATGAAAAAGAGAGGAAGGATATATAGAGAGAGATTGATAGTTTGAAAAGTGGCGGTTAGTGTGAGTTAATTGAGTAGTAGAGACGTGTGCAAGTGGTTTAAGAAATTGGTCCTGATTGCATGCGGAATGGAGCTAATCATGATTACCCTATTACTTGACTGTTTTGGAACCTGATCCACTAATTATTTTTTTGATTTTCTGAGAGACTAAATGACACAATGGTTGGAACCTAGTTTTAATGACATGGCAATCTAACAATAAATTACAATAATCAATTAGAAATAGGGTACAAACCTGGATGACAACCAGGTTCTTTGACTTATTTCCTCAACTTTGGTCGTGACACATTTTCTAGTCTAGACTGTTCTCTTCATAATACACATCCATGCCCTAGATTCCATGCCATGCAATGCATACCTATTACATTATAAGAGTGAGTTATACATTTTTCAACACATTTACTTTCTAAACATATTATTTATTCATATCCAATCATTGAGGGAAGTCAAGAGTGTCTTAGTCCATCTTGATTAAACCAAGCTCCAAGCGATTTCTTTCAAAGCGATCCCTGCTTAAAGCTTTGGTGTATATGTCAACAATTTGATCTTAAATTTTTCAAAACTTTATAGTTATGTGCCCCCTTTCAATATTTGTCTCTCAAGAAGTGGTGCCTCACATCAATGTGTTTGGTTCTCTTGTGGTGGACTAGGTTCTAGGCTATATTCATTGCACTTGTATTGTCACAAATATGGGCACGTTTTTAATCACCATTCCATAATCATCATGTTGTTGTTTGATCCATTGCAACTGAGCACAATATGATACAATAGCCATATACCCAACTTCAACAATTGATAAGGCTACAAAATTTTGTTTCTTGGATGCCCATGAAATTAGATATGATCCCGAAAAGTGAGCCATTCCAAATGTACTTTTCCTATCCACCAGGTATCTAGCGTATTCAACATCATCACAACCAGCCAATTTGAAGGATTATCCTGTTAGATACCAAAGAATGAGGTCTTGTGTACCTTTAAGATATCTTAAAATCCTTTTGACAACCTTCAAATGTGATTCTTTTGGACTGGATTGGAACCTTGCACACAACCCTTCGATGTACACAATGTTAGGTCTACTTGATGTCAGGTAGAGTAGGGACCCTATCATACCTCTGTACTTCTTTTCATCAACAAGAGTACCAGATTCATCTACATCCAGTCTGGTTACAGTGGCAGGAGTATCAATGTTTTTAGTATTGTCCATATCAAACCTTTTGAGCAGCTCCTTGTTGTACTTATGTTGGTGTATCATAATTCCTTTATTTGTATGCTTAACTTGAAGTCCAATGAAGAAATTGATTCTCCTATCATGCTCATTTCAAGTTCTCGTCCCATAAGTACAACAAATCCATTGCAAAGAGATTCAGTTGTGGCTCCAAAGAAAATTTCATCAACATATATCTGCACTATTAGAAGGTTTCTACCACTCTCTAACAGGAACAGTGTGTTATCAATTTTACCTCATGAGAAACCATTCTCCTGGAGGAATTTTGACAGCCTTTCATATCATGCTCTTGGGACCTACTTTAACCCATACAATGCCTTGTCCAACTTGTACACATAGTCTAGGAACTCATAACTTTCAAACCTTGGAGGCTGTCGAACAAACACTTCTTCCTTTACGTATCCATTTAGGAAAGCACTCTTGACATCCATTTGATACAATTTGAAAACCTTTTATGATGAAAACGCAATAAGAATTCGAATTGCCTCCATCCTGTTTACATGAGCAAATATTTCATCGTAATAAATTCCTTCTTCTTGATTATATCCATGTACAACCAATCTTTCTTTATTTCTGCTAATATTTCCTTGATCATCTAGCTTGTTCTTGAACACTCACCTTGTTCCAATAACCATTCTATTTTTTTAGACTGGGAACCAAGTGCTAAACTTTATTTCATTCATTTAATTCCTCCTGCATTCTAACTATCCAATCTGCATCTACAAGAGCATTATTGATGTTCTTAGGCTCTACCATGGCCTATGTATGTTGAGAATGGAATCATCTTCCTGAACTTTGACCCTGTTAACATTCCAGAGTTAACTGGGGTGAGAACATTAGTCAGAGGATGAGAGCTTTGATGTCTCCATCCCCTGGAATGTGATCTTTGATTCTTAGTGTTTTCTTCATTTTCAATAGCAGTAGCAGGTTTCACAGGTTCATCTCGAGTCTCATCTGTTGTTCCCCCTATCTGTGACACCTCCTAAACTGGTTCCAAAGGACCTAGTTCCTATTCTGTGGCAGTTTCTGTTGTTTCATGGTTTGTTTTCTCCTCATGGCTTTCAATTGGGCCAAACTCACCATCCTCAGCAACTTGTGTACCTTTCTCAGCCAAACGGTTAAACTCATCAAAGACTACATTAATACTTTCTTCAACACATTTTGTTCTTTTGTTATACCCTTTATAGGCTTTACTTTATGGAGAGTAATGCAGGAAGACACCCTCGTCTCTTTTAGCATCAAACTTAGAGCCTCTTTGCCATTTTTGTGTATAAAACACTTGCTTCTAAAGGCTCTTAGGTGGGTTATATTTGGGTTTCTGCCTTTTAGTAATTCATAGGGGGTCTTCTCAATTATTGGTCTAATCATACATCTGTTTATAATATAACAAGCAACGTTCACATATTTAGCCCAGAATGTTTTAGGAAGACCACTACTAATTAGCATGGTCCTGGCCATGTCCTCTAGAGTTCTATTTTTCTTTTGAATAACACCATTTTGATGTGGGGTTCTAGAAGCATAGAAATAGTGATCAATACCATTTTTAGTGCAGAATTCAAGAAAGTAAGAATTTTCAAATTCAGTTCCATTGTTAGATCTAATACTAGCTACATGACTATTCATCTTTCTTTGCAGTTTTTTCACAAAGGTTACGAACATATCAAAAGTTTCATCTTTAGCTGCAAGAAATATAGTCCATGTAAATCTAGAATAATAATCAACAATTGCAAACACATACCTCTTTCCACCTCTACTCTTAACCCTCATTGGTCCACACAAGTCCATGTGAAGATAGTTCCAAAGGTCTAGAGGTGCTTACTACCTTTTTGGACTTAAATATGGTCCTGACCTGTTTACCTCTTACACATGCATCACAAACATTATCTTCCTTCAATTCTGACTTGGGCAACCCAAGGACCAGGTCCTTGGTAATTAGCTTGTTCAACATAGAGAAGCTGGCATGCCCTAGTCTTTTGTGCCACAAGGAGGAATCAATATCTAGTGTACTAAGACATGAAAGTTCATTTTCAAGTGCAGACATGATATCAACTTTGTAAACATTTTTATGCTTTTTTCCTTTGAGAACCAGGTTTCCAAAATTTTCATTTGACACCAAATATCTTTTGGAAGTAAAATGTACCAGGTTCCCTTTGTCACACATTTGAGATACACTTAGCAAACTGTGCTTTAAGCCTTTTACATAATACACATTATCTATAGCATGAGAGTGGGACTTACCAACCTTATGATGCCGATGATGTTTCCCTTTTTTCCATTTCCAAATCACACACTCCCTCCTTCATACGCTCTGAGTGAGAGGAAATTATTTCTGTTTCCTGTCATGTGGTTGGAGCAAGCACTGTCCACATACCACCAGTTTTTTCTTCCTCTCACCTTAACCTACAAAAACATTCATGGGCCAGTTTTAAGAACCCAGACTAGCTTGGGTCCTTTTCTTTGAGTAAAAAAGGATGAATAACATTCTTTTTAATCTATCCTGGCAGTTTATTAACCTTCTGCGAAGGACCATGTTTCACTTATTTTCTTTTCTCAACATATGCAATATTTTTTAGTCCTGCTTTGATTTTAGATGGGAATGTTTCCTTGAAGTGTCCATTATTTCCACGGTTAATGCATAGATGATTATCATGGATTTATAAATACTTGCTATTGGGATTGTAAGGAGTCTTGACCTTAGTGTGTCCAAGCCCCTTCTTGTTTTTATTGTGGTTTTCATGTATTTTGAACATTATCTGGGAAGACCTTGTCCAGTTTAAGTTCCTTTCCAATTCAAACTTGACCTTATCTAGGTTTTCTTAAAGTATCCTAACCTTTTCAGATTCAACTAGAAGTTTGTTATTGGTTTCTTTCAGTTCACTTTCTAGTCTCTCGTGAATGTTAGTGGCTGGATCCTTGCCTTTATTTGGTGCACTAAGCAATCTATTTTTTTCATTTTCCAAGGCGGCCTTCTCTTTTTGTAGCACAAGAACCTGTTCCTTGAGATGCACTACAAAGACCTCAAGGTCCTCCCTACTTACTTTTAGGTCAGTGTGTTCAAGTCTAAGCGATGCATATTCAGTTATTAGTTGCTCCTTTTTATCTGAAATCTTTTGATATGCATCAATTAAAGCAACTGATAGCCAGATCAGTTTCTTTTTAGAATAAGTGTGAATTTTATCTTTGATGTCTTGAAAGCTTACCTCAGGTTCTTCTTCCTCATCAACGTCAAGATCTGAGTTAGCCATCAATGCTAGGAGATCCTCTGATTCTGAGTCACTATATTCTTTGGCTATTAGTGACTAATCCTCATCTTCATCATCGTCATCAGTAGAATATGACTGCGTGGAAGCCATTGCCTTTTTTCACAAATTTGTCCATTGTTTTGTTTGTTATTCTTCGTCCAGGAACCCGGTCTTTAACCTGTTGCTTTCCTTTATCAGAATTTTTCTTTTTCCAGTCAACTTCCCACATGGAACAATCCTTGATGAAATCTTCTTTCTTTCCACACTTGTAGCAGCCATCAGTACCACTATTATTATTGTTCTTTTCAACATATTTTGATTCTGATAAGCTACCTTATTTAAGAAACCATATTTCCTTATTTCTTTCTGAAAGCGTCGAGTCAGAAGTGCTGTAACATCTTCTTTAGTGTCCTGTTTGTGGGTTGTTTTAAGCACCAGGTTCTTGGTGTTGCAAGGTTTCAATAGCCTTTCAATTCGGATTTCCTGATTCAGTTTTAGCTCATAGGTTTCCAAATTTCCAATCAGGTCATCAAGGGTTATTGTATTCAGATTCCTTGCTTCAATAATTGCATTTACTTTGCTGTCCCATGACGAAGGTTTTATGCTCAGAATTTTCCTCAAAATTTTATTGCGGGGAATTGCTTCTCCAAGAGATATTAATTAATAGATAAGGGTTGTGAGTCTGGTATGCATATCGATGATAGTTTTCCCCTCCTTCATATTGAACAGTTCATATTGCCTAGTTAGTATGTCAATATTTGACTACTTTACTTGAAAGGTACCTTCATGAGCATACTGCAGGGCATCCCATATAGCTTTTGCATCTCGGCAGGAAGATATTCTATTGTATTCATCAGGGCCAATTCCATAGATCAAGATCTTCTTAGATTTGGCATTCTTTTGAATTCCTTTGACATCTTCCTCAAAGTATTTTTCTCTTGGCTTTGGTCTAGTGAGGACACCTTTGTCATCAAACATCATTGGCATTTTTGTTCCCTTCTCAACAATATCCCAGAGTTCTAGGTCTTCTCCATCCAAGACATCACGCATCCTTTCCGTCCACCACCCATAGTTTATTGTCCTTCTTGGGCATCTGGTGGTGCAACCATTATACATCCTTTCAAGGTGTTAGCTTCTTATGAAAGAATCTGCTCTTATACCAGTTGTTATTTTAGACTCCACCTAGACACAAGAAGTGGGTTGAATTGTGTCTTACCTGATTTTTGCGTTATCAAAGAACATGGTTCTTGGAACAAGTTTAGCGTAGTCAAACAAGAATAATTGCGGTACAGTAATCAACACTAGGATTTTTATGTAGAAAACCTTCTTTCTCAAGGGAGTAATAATCATGACCTACCTAGTAGAATTTGCCTTCAAATTTTCTCTAACTTCAAAGAGCAGTTTTTAGGTTACAATTAAATAACCAAGGACACTACCTCTAGTACCCTAATCCTTACAATCAACCCAGCTGTAGAATCCCCTTTCTAAACTAACTCTATCTTAAAAAGTGTAACATAACAAAGTATCGGTATTACAACACTCAACCTAACAACTAAAGAACTTAAGCAACTTAAGCAACTTCATCTTCAAGAACCAGTTCTTCAGTTGATTCGATGAATCTTCAAGAGTACCTTGTTGCTTTTCATTTATATTGTAAGAAGTATACTCACAATTTCTCTCAATAGCATTAGTCTTGAATTGTGGAAAAAGGTCTTCTTTTATAGATGTAAGGTTGGCCGAAATTCTTCTTCAATTAATGCTCCAAAACCCAAAGTATTTCGATTAAGGAAATCCTTTTCCGTTTAGGTTAGGTCTCCTTATTCACCTCCAACTTGCCTCCTTCTTCCATTATGCATATTCCTTTTATCACACAAAGTCCTCCAAACACATATACCTTTTTAGACACAGATAGATATTTTAGGAAACCCTACTCGCATGAAAATGCTGGTCTTTCACGTCTGACTTGGAGATTTCAGCAGATCTACTATAAACCTGATTACTTTGTCGTCCAATAATCTTACTTTGTAACATATTTACAGCAGTCTTACTTGTCTTGCTTTCGCCAGGCTAGACCCCTGAAACCTGGTTCTTACCACAATTTGTTAATCATCAAAATGCAATACTTTCTCAGCTCAACAATTTCTTTTCTTAGTTGGTGGTCTTTGTTCATTAAGCTCAGCTTCTCCCTTACATTCACCATAGTTGTGGACATATTGACTAGTAAATATGCTACTTGTACAATGTAAATATCACAACTCGTAATATACTCTAATAGTTATAATACTCCTTTGACTATTAACCTTTTGTTATGTATTTTTATTCTCGACTCAAGAAATTTTGTCTAAATGTTAATTCATTCATTCATTAATGTAGAATATTAATCTACCATTATCTAGGATCGATTATTAAGCTTATGAGCTCATCATTTGTATGTCTTTGTGCAATAGTTGAAAGATCTATAAAGACAAATAACATCCTTATAACCAATAACATCATTAGGATAAGTACATTAATATTCAGTACATCATTTGATTAGATATCAACATGTGCACGAAATCAATCAAGTAACTCACTGTTACGTCTTTCATCTATTATTAAATTTTTTCTTTCAATATCTCTCGTGTATTCCTATATTTTCGTAATGGATTTAAATAAGACATTGTAATTAAACTATTTAAATATGAAACTACCTTGGAACTAACTAACAACTTACTCATGAATGATCAAGCCTTTTCATAATTATAAAGTGCATAGATGCATGCTTGTGCGGACTTAAAGATAGTATGATCGCATCTGAACCACTTTTTATTCAGCTCAAAATTTTTGAATTTAGACATCTCATCATTTAGCACATATTAATCACCATTCCTAGTTATTTATTAAACTTAATTGAGATATTCTTTAAGTATCATGAACAAAATATGAGGCTTTCCTTTGCCAAATAACCTTCTGCAATTGAATCTTGTGAACGAGTTTGTTTGCGAATATATGACTTAAAAATTTGCAGATACATGTATACAAATGAATCATCAAATACCATATTGTTCTAACTTTATTGAATTGAAATTTGTAGGACAACATATTACCTCTCAGTAGGGTACATCCGTCGACAATAAATAGGTCCATCACACCCATCTCTTTCTAAGTGAATTGGCAAATGAATCATGACATTAAATAGTGCATGAAGAAAAAAAACATTTGAAATTTGTAAAATATGCTACGAATTTCAGCATTGAAGATATCAATACCTTCAATTATCAATCATTTAGAGCATAGGTTCTTGAAAATATTGCCTACTCTCTATAACAAGTACACACACATGCTTAGTCAATAAACCACATATTGCTACTGAAAACAATCTTTTGCAATAATATATTGTAACGATCCTACAGTTCATTTTAAGATTTAGCATTTTGATCGGCGGTTTGAGAGCTTGAGTAGCTTCATATGATGCATTATGACTTGTGTGTATGGTTGGTTATGACTTCTGAGAGGTTCGGAGTTGATCTGTAAGAGTAATTCTTGATTCAAAAGCTTTAATTTGGAAGAGTAGACCAAGGTTTGCCTTTTGAGTAAATGATCTCAGAATTGGAATTTTATGATTTAATAGATTCGTATGGTTATTTTAAACTTGGGCATATGTTTGGATTTGAGTTTGGATGTTCCCGAAAGGTTTTGGCCATATTTGTTGAAAGTTGGCAATTTAAAGAATTGGAGAGTTCATAGATTTGACCGGAAGTTGTCTTTGGTTTGATCGGACTCCTATTGTGGAATTGAGGCCTTGGTTAGGTTCATTTAAGGTTATTGGATCTTGTGTGAAAATTTTAATTGTGATCCGAAACATTTAAGTGTGATTCGAACGCGTCAGCGAAGTTGGAATATTTGAAACTTAAGAGTTGGGCGTGATCAGTTAATATTATTTTTGGTGTTTTTATCCTTTGGATAAGTTTGGATTTTGTATTTATACTCGTAGATGTTATTGGATGGGGTTTTGACGGGTTCAGACTTGTTTCAAATCAGTTTCGGACCATTTCAGAGTTGCATGGATGGCTGGTTCTGATGCACCGCATTTACGGAGGATTGGTCGCAGATGCGAAGTTGCACCTGCACAGGAGATGTTCGTTGATGAAAATCTAGTTAGGCCCGGGGGTTGGCCGCTTCTTCGGAAGTGAGTCCGCAGGTGCGGAGTCGCAGCTGCGGATGTTTGTGTGCACATGTGGAGCTGGGCTGGACTGAAGAGTTGTGCTTCTGTGCTTGTGGAGTTGCACCTGCGGAGTGGCAGATGCCACAGTAGGGCTACAAATACGATGAAGGGCTGTGCCATTAGATCTCACATATGCGAGCAAGGGGCTTGCAATATCGAGCTCGTAGATGCGAGCTAGAGGTCCGTAGGAGCGAGGATGTCTGGCAGGATGATTTATTCGAGGGTTAGCTTCATTTTATTATGTTTTGAGATTGAGAGCTCGGATTAGAGCAATGATTTAGGCGATTTTCATCCACGTGGATTGGGTAAGTTTTCTTAACTCGGATTGTTATTAGTCATGATTCGGTTTTTGAATTTGGCATTTGATTGATGAATTTATGGAAGAAAATTTGGGGGTTTTGTCTACACTTTAAAAAAGTGTATTTTAGGGATTTGAGTACTGATTTGGACTCGGTTTAGGAAAATTACCATATATTTGGAATCGTCAAGTTATGGGTCACCGAATTTTGGTATTGGCTTTGGATTTTGGGCACGTGGGCCCTTGTCGACTTTTGTTGACTGATCACGCCCAACTGTGTCTTCTAAAAGGTCTAGCGGTAGTTTTAAATATAATTTGATTTACAAGTCCGGAGTTGAATCCCACATGGAATTAACCTACTAATCACAACTGCTAGTTTCACAAGAATTCAAGTAATCAACTTCAAAAAATGTGAAACAATGAGTTGAGTGTTTTCTAAATAAGAGTGAAGTAATTAAAATGCGGTAACTTTATTACTACTAAAATGAAGGTTGTAGACAAGATTTGGAAAAGTCTAGAGTTATGATTTTTTCACTTGTCAAAATCCTCCCCGCTATGTCTCCTACTAATTTGCAGCACTTCGGGTGTAGTAATTCTCTTCCGTGCAAGTACCACCAATTTACTAGACGTATTCTCTCGAACTACACTAGCTGGCATTAATTTACCTCTAACTAAGATCATATCAAGGTTCATTATTCCTACACCCACCTTTAAACGCTCCATATTAATTTCTCACATATATTAGGAGTGATGTTGTTCAAAAACTACCTAAATATGTACCCTTTTTCAAGCAATACACACTAAATATGCATAGTTAATTCATGGCCCTTCAATTAACAACAGTAGCAACATAGTTGAACAAGTAGAGAGAACTCAATGCCAAATTTATATTAAACGCAATAGAAAATCATCCTTCAAGAGGTTCCATCAAACCTTATATAGAATAGTTTAGCTACTCATAATCATATAATACTCATGACAATATTCGAAAGCATTAAAGTACAGATTAAGGAAGTACGAAGAGAAAACTTTTATTCCCTTCTTCCAAGTGTTCCCGTAGCCTTCTTGCTTTTCAATAACGTCTAATCTCTAAAGTCTAAGTTTAGAACCCCTTTTATACATTTTGGGGCGTGTAGGGTCAAAACTACCTACTCCAAACCTAAATAGGATAAATTTCCCGTTTGAGTGCCACGAGTGCGCTTGGCGCAAAGCTGGGTGCCCAACTCTGATTTGAGTTGTCTTTTGTGTTTTGAATGGTGACCGGCCCAAGCCTGGATGCCAAAAATCATACTTCCTCTGTATTCTTTCATTTTAGCTTTAATTTGCACACATTCCTTCTGTATCACCTCCACTTGACCCCTACACATATAAACATCATTGTTAAGACCGAGTGACAAATATTCGCACTAAATTTAATAAGGCCGAGGCAAAATTCAAGGCAATTTAGATGTAGAAACATGGACTTTTAGCCAAACATCACATGCCATACTGAAGCTTTTGCTCGTCCTAGAGCAACCTAGCACTTTGCTAACCCAAAAACACCATGTAAGACATAGTAAAACGGAGGAACATTTAGTAATTTAACACACTACACCTATGACTATGGTTAATACCAACAATTAAGCCCTCACAAATGCCTTCATGCACTTACCAACTTTCACATGCCAAAACACATAAGTGAACAATTGAAAATACTCGAACAACTTTCTTATAACCAAACAACCTCAATGACCGACTCATTACCGGTAAGCACTCTCGACTTGCATACTCACTCCAGAGAAGTTTTATAAAGTTACCTATCCATCTTGGAACCATGTTCACTCACCAAAGAATGAGAGATTATGTAGTCCACACATTGAAATTAAGAGTTTCAAATATAAGTCAAGGATATTATGAACAAAAATCAATATCTCAATATCACAAGAAAATTCACGTGCATTATGAGGTCGTACCGTAAGCTTGCCCATAATGTATGTCTCCACTAATCTAAGCTTGTGAAGTCTAAGATCAATTAGTCTTTACGGATTGTAATGTAGTCTAAGGGACCAGTAAGATATATTTTGGGTATAGTGACTAACTCTCCGAATTACTTTAATACACTACACTTAACTTTCAAATACACACTTTTCATGACCAATTCAAGCAATTCCACAAAACCATATACAATTTAGCCCTTCTTATTTAAGCACAACTATGCATTCACTTGTCCAGATTAAGAGGAATTGGAGGTGTATTATATATATATATATATATATATATATATATATATATATA
>ML362095.1:0-14012 GCA_005239505.1 Nicotiana paniculata
TCATCTATACTCCGGGAGTGATGTTGTTCAAACAACTACCTAAATATGCACTCTCTCTCTCTAAGTAGATACATAATAAATAGGCACAGTAATTGATGGCCATTCAATTAACTACAACAAGAACGTAGTTGAACAAATAGAGATTAATCAACCAATCGGAACTCTATTAATAACACAATAAGTTCATCCTCCAACGGGTTCTACCAAAACCCTAGATTAAAGAATTTAGCCAAACATGTTCAAAAGAATCAACTCTAAAATAACTTGCATAATGAAACTATAAAGTAATGAAGAAAATCTGTACAAATTGATGTCTTGCCGTCCTTCTCTTCAATGGCTTCCTCTCATCGAATCTCCCTCTAAGTTGTGTTTTTGGGGTCTATTTATAAGTTTAGGACAAACCCTAAACGTGTAGGAGACTTCTATTTCAACCGGGAAACACTTAAACTCGTCAAAACTCGAAATTGACCGGAACCAGGAGACCAGGCGTTTTGGCTCTAAGGCCTGGATAAGGCCAGGCCAGGCCTGGCTTTAGGAGGCAAACGCCCCCTAACTCCAGGGCCAGCCTGGCTTTAGGAGGCAAACGCTTGGATAAGTCCAGGGTGTTCCCTCTTCGCCTCTCAAGCGCATTTTCGACGTATTTGTATCCATTTAGCTCGGTTTCCATCTCCAATTCACCTACACATGAAATAAACCCCATTAAGCACATAAAAAGTGTATTTTTATCATTAATGCGCATAAACTGTAAGGCATATAACATGTTAAACTATGAATTCTAGCCTCGCATCAATGGGCACCCAGCATGACGTATGCGGATTTTTTCCGCTTCTACAGGTGATAACATATTTGAATACCTCTGTTCATTCCTTCCAATTCTATCTAGTCAAAGTTTATCTTAAACTTTACGTCAATTTTGTATGTTAGGTTTGGGCCTAAGAGCTTCCTGCAGTTGCAGCCACCTCTACCACCATTACCTCCGGATGTACCACCTCTGTTTCTCCCTCTATCTAGGAAGTGGGTTCTACGACTTGGATATGTATGAGATTACGATGCTCGACATAATCTTCCCTTTTGCAGGGATGTGTTGGATATGCTGGAGGGCGCATAGGTAAATGTGTACCTAAACTTACTTGGTGTAGCTTCACATGTGTTGCGCATACTCAAGTTTTGTATTGTTATTTTATAGTTCATCTGGACGCCATACAACGACGACTTGATAGGTGACATGCCCGATTATTGCTCGGCTGGCCGACTGATTTGGAGCACTTCTGTCCCGCTGATGTGCCTCGATATTGTGGAGTATCATGCCACGGAGCGGGTACTTCGACACTTTGGTCGTCCACAGTGTATACCGAGGGGGCCTACATGGGAGGCTACACATTATCAGCGGGATGATCATTCCAAGGTGGATGACGCATATGTAGCATGGCTAGAGGCGCAAGTCCATACTTGGGACCAGAGAGCTGACCTGATTCCGCCTCCCCCTTCACAGATCCAGACGGAGACTATTCAACTCTATATGATTTGGTACCGCCGCGTTACCCAACTTTTTGTCAGGAATCCCATTCATCAAGCTGGCGGTCGGTACGTTCCATACGCGGGGTGGCACGAGGCCCTAGTATATTTTTTGTTATTATTAGTTATATAACTGTAACTTAGTGCAATATCTGTAGTTTACATTTTGTACGTTGTGCAGGCTATTGGACTACATATAGTCAACCATATGGGACTGCAAATGCAACAGCATGCCGGCGGGGGAGCGATTGCTTTGCACGGTTACGGCTGGCAGCTTGCAGAGGTGGCTGCCCGGACACTACAGCCAGCTCGAGAGGACCAACACTTGGGACAGGACCATGCTTATGTGATGCTAGAGCAGTACCAGGGTGTTGCACGAGGTGGGGGTGCCCGGCGAGGTAGGGGTGCCGCATGGGGTCGTGGTGGGCGGCGAGGAGGTGGTCCGAAGCAAGGGGGCGTTAAGGCCATGTTCATGATGTTGATGCTGATCTGCCAGGTGACCTACATGAGCCAGACGAGTATCCAAGCAGCATGTCGTCATACAACCTTGGGATGCAGCTCACTCTAGGGACTTCGCAGGTGACCCCGTCAGGTCCATTATTGATTACGGGCACAGACCTTACCGGAGACGATTGGGATGCATACTTCCCAGGACCATCGACCGCTGTTGAGGATCGGCCAACCCGAGGTTTGGATAGTGGGCGTCGACTGGGTTATGGCTCATCATCACAGGCACATATATGGTTTTATTAGTATTAAATTTAAATTTATTTTTACTTTTCTCATTTATTTTCCATAACTTTATTAATTTTCTTATTAAGGCTTCATCTCCGCCCGTCACGGAGGCCCCTTAGTGCGATGCTGACATGGCTGCGACGGATGATTATATTTAGGAGCCCGACGAGACCATGGTAAGACAATCTAAATTGTTGTGACTTAATATGTACTTTCCTATACTGAGCTGACTTATTCTTCTGTAGGTTTCTACTGGACCGACAGCCCCCCGATCCTGCCAGCACCACTAATGATCATGCTGCAGCGCATCCTGCTATAAAGAGGCGACGTGATTAGGATGATCCTGATAGCGTAGCCGGGCAGGATGGGATGCGCCTTAGGCCAGCAGCTGTGTTGAAGCACACAGGATGTGGGACACATTGATTTTTTTTTTTGTATTTTATGTAAATATTATTTTATGTAAATAATAACAACAATTTTTATGTTTACATAATATGCGCATTATGTTTTTATTTCCCCGTTCCTTCTTTATTTTAATACTACAACACAAACACAAACATAACAACTTAACATAATTTAAATTCAGTACAACTAATGAAAATACATGACACGGGATACATAAAGATAAAGTAGTACACTCAACACATACATGTCATTGTTTAGTCACGTCCGCCCGTTATTCTCTACTCCAACCACTTAAATTTATCTTCCAGCTTATTTTTTTCCAATTCTGTCTCTTTCAGTTTCTCCTTCAACTCCGCAATTTCTCATTTATATTCTCTTTCATATTCCCACTGTTTTAAGGTCAAATTATGAAGAAACTGCAAAGATCATTTGTAGCATTCCTGATTATAGGTATCATCAATCCATACCTCAAAATTGCAAAAAATTTTGTCGGGAACCCTATAAAACTTGTTCACACACATCCAGTAGTGGCGTCCAACTTCACCATCATCCCAACATTCATTCATCATGCATTTTTTGCCGCACTCGCACCTTGGTACATAAAGGCGTTCAAACATTTGTTAAAGCGTAAAAAAAGCCTTGCTTTTATGGAAAGTTTTGCTATTGGTTTTGTTAAACACATAAAATAACTAGAATGCGTCCATTATTTATAGGAAAGGCAACACACATAACGTAGTATTTAACCGTGATATATATATATATTCACATAACGTAGTATTTAACCGCGCTATGCTTTGCGTGTTAAAGATTCTGTCGGATACAAAACAACTTTTTCTCAGGCGGGCAGCTTTTCAGTTCGACAAGACAACACACATAACATAGTATTTAACCACAATATATATATTCACATAACGTAGTATTTAACAGCGCTATGCTTTGCGTGTTAAAGATTCTGTCGGATACAAAATGACTTTTTCTCAGGCGGGCAGCTTTTCAGTTCGACAAGACAACACACATAACGTAGTATTGAACCGCGCTATATATATTCACATAACGTAGTATTTAACTGCACTATTTTTTTCCACATATTTATCAAAAATCTACCTTTAACTCAACTATTTTTGCACTATATTTATCAAATATATTCACATAGTTTTTCGTTTTTTAATCCAATACTATTTTTGATTACATGAACGGGAGAGAGAAATGCATTAATTTACTCAACTGGAAAATGTTAAATATCAATAAGATTTAACAATAACGGAAACATAATTTTATTTGATACATATTGCAACATAAACAAAACAACTACTTATTACAACATAAACTCATTGATAGTTGTACACATTAGAAGAACACCACCACGAGCTTGATTACCACCGCCACGATCTTGGTTACCCCCGCCACCCAAACCAGCCAAAGGACATTTTCGACGGTCGTGTCCTGTTTGCGAGCATATACCACATTTGCATGCATAAACAGTATCATTAACATCCATTTGGTTCCGTATACGCGTTCTCTTCTGCACCTGTATTCGACGCAAATAGTCCTTGTTACACACCATCTTAAATGGTTCCGGAGGCCAATAATGCTCAGCACCCACTGGCTGCAACTGCCCACTATAGGTGTTTAAGTAAGCATCAACACTATATTATTTATCAACGTAGTTGATTGGCCCTAAACCAACATGTTGAAAGCACCTGATGGCATGTGAGCACAACATGTGGTAGATGAATCATTTTCCACAAGAGTACAACCTTCTAGATTCATTTATGGTATGTATATTATTCCCCCGGTTTTGATGGATAGCGGCGCGAACTTCAAAAACATTTTTGTTGTGATCATACTGCAAAAATGAATGCCAATGTGCTTCCGCCTGTATTTCTTAATCTCTTCATCGATAGTGGCATAAATTCAACACCCCTTTCCATCAATGACGTTACAGTTGCAGCCTTTTCAACAAACCTCTCTACCATCTTCTTGAACGACATCCGCACCATGACAGTGATAAACAATCTTCTTGCCGACTTCAATAACCCGTTGAAAGATTCTGACACGTTTGTAGTCAGAATTCCCCATCTTCTTCTACCATCTGCATGCAAAGTCCACCTGTGAAGCTCATGTCTCATCAACCAATTATAGGCTCTCTCGTCTTCCTGCCTGATAGATTCCATGTGCCTCCGAAATTTATGCTCTTGGTGGTCTGTTGCTGCCATCCACATCAAATCATGCAGATCCTTGTTGGGATGTGCCTTCTGGAAATTGGCCTTCAAGTGCCTCACACAGTAACAATGGTAGGCATAAGGTTGTTGCCATGCAGGCAAGTTCTCTACAGAACTTAAGATACCACAATGCCGATCAGATATTAGACAAATACCGGAACGCTGTTTGACAACGTGCTCTTTCAAATGGTTCAAAAATAGCATTCACGTCTCTTGGCTTTCATTGGCACAAATAGAAAAAGCTAGAGGAAATATTTTTCCATTAGCATATACTGCAATGACTATCAACAACTTGATATCATACTTTCCATATATATGAGTGCCGTCTACAGATATTACTGGCCGACAATGCGAAAACCATTAATTGCTGGTTTAAATGCCCAGAACACGTAATTGAATATATATTATGATTTTTCCAGACTCCGCTCAAGCTTCCATTCAACAACCGTCCCGGGGTTAAAGTATTGCAGTGTGGCCATGTACCTGGGTAGAGCTGCAAATGACTTATCCCAGTTACCATAAACAATTTCAAGCGCACGTTTGCGCCCGAGAAATACCTTTATTTTGGTAATGGTATGGCCATATTCCTGGTGGACTGATGTAATGCACTCTTTGATTTTATACCTTATGGACGCTTCAAGGTTTGGAATAAGGACAAGAGAAATCAAGTCAATATCCAAGTTGTAGTGATTCCCATTGAATGTGTCTGTTTCACATCTGTGGGTGGGAATGTATTTACCCACTTTCCACAGACCTATGTTCTTCTTGGTCGCACACAACATCCAATGAAAACCCGTAAACCATCTGCGGCAAACAACCTTGTATACCTCCGGAGTTGTCTCCCATACCGTCATCTCACGACACTCTTTTATGTTGTGCATTTTGGCCGCCCTGCTTAGGCGCGCTTTATCAGGAAAAAACATGCCCTTTGCCAGCATCGTTGGTCTAGAATCATCCCACATTGTTGTTCGAATTTCATCAAAATCTTTTATGAGAGCATCCACCATCCGGCATACTTGGGAATTTATCAAGGTAGGAAATCTTCCTTGAATGAAACGACACTTGCGACTCGTACACTCTTGGGGGGGTGGGGGGTGGAGCATACTCCCTCGTCAAATCAGATCCTTCATTCTCTTCCTCCTCATCACCATCCTCACGAGGGAAGGGTGTGTCATCTCCGGAATCATCGGCATTGTTGTCATAATCACTGTTATCTTCCTCACTCTGTGCATCTGCCAGATTCCGATTTAATATGTCATCTTCGGACAATTGAGTGAGGACATGTGATTCAATTTGCTCGTTTTCACTACACAAACAACAAAATAATAAGCTACTGAAATTAATAAATGCTTTCCATATAGCTGTATCACTTCACTTACAAGTCGCAATGTGTTGACATTCCATGATGGACATTTTCCTGTTGGTGATGACTTGTAAAATTCAAATCTGGCCGGTACCCCCTGTGGAATATATGAGCGTTAATACAAATTCAATACAACAAAAATATACATCATAACACAAAGAAAAATTGAAGTTTACCACTCGTCTTGTGGATTATGTAAAGCATGAGAGAATTATTTCCTCACTGCTCATTCCCCGGTGGTGATAAGTTTAAATCAAGGCAAACCCTTTCATCCGGAACCTGTCCGGCAAAATCTGCTTCAGAATAACCACCCGATAACTGGGGGTTATCCCTACTATGCGTAACCTCATTATTGGGAACATCTTCAACCTTGACGTACAATTCCAACATTTTTATTACAAGAAATTCTCAATATTCATCCGGAGTCCTCAAAAAATCCCTCAAAGTTTCATCATCGTCGATGTTAAACTCAGCGTAACAAGCAACCCCTTGCGGAATGACGGAATCCGGATATCTTCCGGTTACTTTAAGGTTCACCGAAAATTTCCTCACACTCATTTTATTACATAACAACGATGCGAATCTATCGTACTCCATCGTAAGTGGCAATTTAACATGACACTGTGGAGATAAACTATAGCTCACATAATTATTCGCCACCACAACTTCACCCCCCTCACCCCCCCCCCCCCCCNTGAACGGGAGTTAGAATATTTTTTGAATGGATTTTTGTAAAATCCTAACGCCTTTAAATAAGGCAATGCCTAGCTTGGGGGCTGAATTTTTTGAGGTATAACGCTCTTTTAAAGAGCGTTATACCCATTTGAATTATTATTATGTCAGTTAAACGCAGGAGACTTATTGGTGCGCCCACAAACAGGTATAGTGCCGTATATAACTGCGCTATACATATATAGTGCAGTTATATACAGCGCTATACTTAACTGTCTTATCAGTCCTGCATAGCGCGATTTACATTGGCGTTATATATATATATATATCACTCTTTTAAAGAGCGCTATATTTTAACGGAGTCGCTAAAATATAGCGCTCTTTAAAAGAGCACTATATATAAAATGATCACTCTTTTTTTTTACACGCATTTATGTTACACTTACCCATAAATGGTCACAAATGGCTTCCTGATAAAATGGGCGTGAAACTAGCTGATAACTTTGATGCTGAACTAAAATCTAGGAAAGAATTAAAAAGTTAAAAGGAGAAAAATCGGAATTTATAAATTTGTGGAGTTGGTTAGAATATACTACTACTGTATAGGGTATAAGACTTGTTATTATTGTCATTAGATAAAAAGAAACTTTAATCACTTTGGATTCCTGGAACTTTGTTTGTAGCAGATATATTCAGATGACCTTTTTTTGCTTTAATCTTAAGAAGTAATAGTTTGGTTAGAAAGTAAAAACAACGTAGCCGTTAGCACATGTCCCGTGAGTTAGAGTAAATACGACCGTTACATTTTCATCCCATTCAAATAGAGAACCAAATCACACACACACACACTGTCACACACAGAGAGTTGCTTGAGAAAAATGGAGGAAGAAGAAGAGAGAATGCAAAATCTCAGATCCAAAGCCACAGAACTTCTTCTCAGAAAAGAATTTCAAGACTCCATTAAAACCTACACTGAATACATCTCCCTTTGCCATAATCAAATCTCAAACACCCACAAAATTCTTGATTCAAATAACCTATCAAAACTCAAAAAATCCCTCTGTTTAGCTCTCTGTAATCGCGCCGAAGCCCATTTAAATCTCCAAGAATTTCCTCAAGCTTTAAGAGACTGTAACGAAGCATCCGAAATCGAAAACACCCATTTCAAGACTCTGCTTTGTAAAGGTAAGATTTTGCTCAGTCTTAATCAATATGGATTAGCCTTGGACTGTTTTAAACAAGCAAGTCTTGATCCCAATGAGTTTGAAAATTCTGAAACTCTTACTGGGTATTTAGAAAAGTGTAAAAAGCTTGAATTTTTATCAAGAACTGGTGCTTTTGATATATCAAATTGGGTACTCAATAAATTCCAAGGAAAATCCCCCGAGTTAGCAGAATACATTGGTCCACTAGAGATTAAAAAATCTGAAATTGGTGGGCGTGGTTTGTTTATAACAAAGAATGTTGATTGTGGGAGTTTGCTTTTAGTTACTAAAGCTGTTGCTATTGAAAGGGCTATAGTACCTGAATCCATTTTCCAAGATTCTAAGGAACAAGCACAATTAGATATGTGGAAAAGTTTTATCGAAAAGATTGTGGAATCTGCAAAGAAATGTAATCGGACGCGCGATTTGATTTTTAAGCTATCAACAGGTGAGAATGAGGATGATTTGGAGGTTCTTGATATTGGTATATTTAGGCCTGAGGCAGAAGATAGTAATTTTCAAGATAAGAATATTGACATGAAAAATTTGCTAAACATTCTTGATGTGAACTCTCTTGTTGAGGAGTTGATTTCATCAAAAGTTGAGGGGAAGAACAGTGATGTACATGGCGTTGGTCTTTGGCTTTTGGTTTCTTTGATAAACCATTCTTGTGATCCTAACGTGAGGCGTTCCCACGTTGGCGATCACGCGATGATCTATGCTTCTAGAGACATAAAAGCAGGTGAAGAGCTCACATTGGCCTATTTTGATGTGTTTTCTCCCTATAGGAATCGCGAAGAGAAGGCGAAGAATTGGGGCTTTATTTGTAAATGCAAAAGGTGTAAACTTGAAAATGGTGTTTGTTCAAAGCAAGAAATGATGGAATTTGAGATGTTTGTTGGGAAAGGAGTGGATATGGGAGGTGTAGTTTATAGATTGGAAGAAGGTATGAGGAGATGGATGGTGAGAGGAAAAGGTAAAGGGTATTTGAGAGCATCATTTTGGAAAGTGTATTCTGAAGTTTATGAATCAGAAAGGTTAATAAGGAAATGGGGAAGCAAGATTCCAATTATGGAAAGTGTGGTGGATAGTGTTGTGGATGCAGTAGGGAGTGATGAGAGAATTGTGAAGGTGTTGATGAGAGGATTAAAGAGAAAAGAAAATGGTGGTAATGAAATTTTAGAGATGGAAAAAGCAATGAAAATGGGAAGAGGATTGTATGGAAAGATAATGAAGAAACAAACACTGAGGACTATACTATTTCAGCTTGGCTACTAATTGCAAAAGGGCTATTACTGATAGCCTGTTCTCAAGATTAATCAAGTTAATTGTTGTTTTTTTTTTTTTTTTTTATAAATTCGGAAATGTATCTCACGGTTAGTTATTATTATTTTTTTAAATCCAACTTTTTAATTTTTATTTCACAAAAAGTTATGGAGGATGCTTGTAGAATTAAGTTGTAATTGATTCACAATTCAGATTGTTAACGTTGATATCTTTTCATTCTTGTTCAATTCTAAGCTATTTTAGAAGTTGAAGTGTTGTTACCGCAAAAAAAGAAGGAAAGGAGTTCCATATAAGCAATCTTTAGAAGAAACGACGCTTTCCCTGTAGACAGATTTGCATACAACAAAGATCTCAATTTCGTGTATCTCGTTAAGTGAGTCTTATCCGCCAGCTCTCAATGGTCGTTAAGATGTATTCTGAAAATTATTATATCTACAACTAACGGTGGGCGTTCCGTCGGTTGGGTTCGGTTTGAAGAAATTCGGTTCGATTATTTGGTTTTCAATTTTGTAAAAGTAGTAATCGAAATCGAACTGAAATAAGTTCGGTTCAGTTCGATCTTCTAATTTCAGTTCGGTTTATTTCAAATCAGTTTTCATTTTTGAACATTAGCGTATTCGGCTCTTCTATGTAATAATAGGACTGGCGAATTTGGTGTTTTTTTTCCAAAACTTCGGACTTCTTGGAAATATTGTATTTATAAAAAAAACAGACTAAGCGTTGCACACTATTATGGATCATAAAATTCAAACAGAGTGCAAACTACAACTCTGTATGAAATCCTCTATATATACTATCATATATATGCTATCGTAGTTTTAATAGAGTGAAAGCCTTTAGGAAGCTGATGGACTTACTTATTTGAGTTGGATCTTTGATGGATTGGACCTAATAGGATTAATTTATTACCTATGAGCTTAGCTTGTATAAAACTTAAAGAATCTATATGCTAATAATTTAGTTTTTCGGTTAACCGAACCAAACAAATTAATAACCGAACATAAAAACTGAAATTTTAAAATTTTAAACTGAAACCGACCGAAAAAATCAAATAACCGAAACCGAAATAAAAATATTTTCAGTTCGGTCGGTTTCTTCGGTTCTAACCGAAAATGCCCACCCCTATCTACAACTGTGACAATAGGTGCGTACGTGATTTGATAATACAATCAAGCATCTTTATAACAGTCTCGTTTGTTCCGATAGTTTTTGATTGTTATAACGAAGTACTGTTATAAAAATCATATTATATTTTAACATAACATGAGAAATTGGTAATAAAAAAAAAACTTGACCGTTATATTGAAGCGCTTGACTGTATGCTATTTTTCTGCACATGAATTTCGCTTTTACTAAAGAATGCCAGCTATTAAACAGATGCACATTATCTGAAAGGCCCAATTGGTATTTCAGATATGAGTAAATTTTACTATAACTTAATTGCAAAATTTGTATTCACATTCACAGTAAAGCTTAGATACCTTAACTTCTTGACTTTAAGCTTCAGTCATTTTCTTTTCTTGGAACGCATTAATAAATATGGGGTAAAGACCTACTCGTAACGAGTGTCTACATTATCGATGGATGTATAACACGTGTTTGCACATAGACTAATAACGCTCTTAGTGCAAGGGAAACGTCCGAGTTGATATGAAGTCATTAGAGTACTTTAAAGGGACAAAGGTCAAGCTTAATTGAAGGATCATGTTACTTAAGGGCTATTTTGGTCATTTTTCTAATTAGTTAATAGTTATTATTCTTCTGTTTCAAATTATCTGTCATGTTTCTCTTTTACACGTCTCTTAAGAAAATATTAAATAAGAATTTCTTTTGACTATTTTACCCTTATTTATGTCTTAAGCTATAATCTCGCTTCATTTAATACTTCCTCATAATTAAGGTACTTCCTCATAATTAAAGTATTTCTAGTCTTCAAAAACAAGTAATATAAAGGGTAGAATAGAAAAAAATAATTAATTTACTCTTGAACTTCTAAAATGACAAATAATTTAAAACTGTTATAAATAGAACTCTATTTAGAGTGAATGTCTATCTTTTAGAGAGTTCTACTTTGTAGCTAAGTCATTTTTCCCCTATAAATAGAGGGGCCTTACCCCATTGTAAATCATCCCAAAATTCAATAAGAATTTCCTCTCTCTTTCTCTGTAATATTGTTCTTGTTCTTTTATTGTTTCATAACACGTTATCAGCACGAGACTCTACCGTCTCAAGAAGCTCTTTGAGAAGATTAAGGTATAACTTTTCTCCTCTCCTTTTCTTTTAATTATGACTGACATTATGAAAAGAAAGTTCGTTGCCCTTGAAATTTCGGGCAAGAACTATATAACATGGGCGTTGGATGCTGAAATCCATTTAGATGCAATGGGTTTTGGAGACGCCATCACCTTGATGAAGAGTTGAAAATAGAATATCTCACAGTCAAAGATCCACTTGTTTTGTGGAATGGCTTAAAAGAAAGATATGACAACTTAAAGTTGGTCACTCTTCCACAAGCACGATATGATTGGGCTCATCTGAGGCTCCAAGACTTTAAGTCTGTTTCTGAATATAATTCTGCGATATTCAGAATTACTTCTAAATTGAAACTCTGTGGAGATACTATCACTGATTATGATATGCTTGAAAAAACGTTTACAACGTTTCATGCTTCCAATATGGTCTTGCAACAGTAATACATAGAGAAAGGTTTCAAGAAGTACTCAGAGTTGATTTCTCTTCTCCTTGTGGCTGAGCGAAATAATGACTTGCTCATGAGAAATCACGAAAATCGACCCACTGGGTCTACACCATTGCCTGAAGTGAATGAAGTGTATTCCCATTATGCCAAACGTGAGAAAGGTCGTGGCCCTATTAATGGTCGTGGTCGTGGTCGTGAACAAAGAAGAAATTTTCCTGATGTTAATCACCCCCCAAAGAAAAATAACCACCAAAAGTGGAAAGGGAAAAACGAGAAGCCAAAGGCAAATGGTTCAGAAACTGAATGTTATCGTTGCGATGGAAAAGGGCATTGGACAAATATTGTCGTGTACCAAGACATTTGGTTGAGCTTTATCAAGCATCTCTAAAGAATAAAGGCCCTGAAGCTAATTTTGTCTATGACAATGAATTTGACATCACCCACTTAGATGTGGCAGACTTCTTTAAGCACCCTGATGGAAAAATAGACCACTTGATCGGTGATGGATCTGTGGTTAAAGATGATTGAGTAGTTTAATTTTTATTTTTGCCTATTCGTAGTAGTTAATGAATAAACATCATGTAATCATAATTCTTTACATGAGTAGTAGTCATTAATATTATTTATTTTATGAAACGGTGTTAGTTCATTTTGATTAAATATAATTTTAGTATTCGTTTTAAACAGTGTTTCACGACTCGAACTTAAAATTCAGGATGAAAAAAAAAAAAACTAACTCATGTTTAGTGCTTCAGCCGAAAGATAAAACTATAAATCAATACTAAAGTTGGCGTGAATTATGCCAGTTGAGAATTAGTTATCTTAAATTGATAATTTAAGGTTTATATTTATAAAGATTTTAAGCTACTTCTTTTGTCACGCTATGTTTTTGATTTGAAAGTCAAATTATTTTATATTTATTAAAAGAAGGAAACATTCGTACAAAAAGAATAACATAATTATGGAAGTTTTACATTGATCAAGTTATTGAATATTTTTTTAGGCATCTAATTTCGTGTGTGTTTTCCTCCTGTGCAAAACAATTAAGCCATTTAATGTAAAGCATGATTGGGATAATTTTTAGCTACGTAATTAGTTGTATTTTAATCAGAGTTTGCTTGAAATTGCATTAAAAGTCATGGTTGAATCATTGATTTAACTTTATTTTTTTTTCCTTTTCTGTGAAAATACTAATATTTATTCGTATATTTCCTTTTTATGTCAAACCATGAGAAACAAATATGGATAAATCACAAAGCAAACTTGGATCAAGGTTTAATTGTAAAAATATGTTTAGTTGATTCATGTACGACATATACAATATTCAAAGAGAAGAAATATTTCTCTCATTTAAGTATGTGTAAGGCATATGTTACTACACTTTCTGGTAGTAGTAAATTAAGTGAAGTCTCTGGAAGAGCTACTATAATTCTGCCTAAGGGAACAATACTTATCATAGAGAATGCAATATTCTCCTCCAAGTCCAAAAGGAACTTGTTGAGTTTTAAAGATATCCACCGAAATGGATATCATATTGA
Source organism: Nicotiana paniculata (assembly GCA_005239505.1). NCBI lineage: Eukaryota > Viridiplantae > Streptophyta > Magnoliopsida > Solanales > Solanaceae > Nicotiana > Nicotiana paniculata. Next base: position 13,641 of record ML362095.1, read on the forward strand.
GACAATAGATGAGAATAATCTTGAATATCTCATCATTACCAAGAATGTCTCTGGCCAAAAAAGGATTATTGAGAAGNCTTATGTTGAGACGAATTATAGAAAACTCAAATGCGCATCCATTAAAGAATTTAAAGATTCTTTTAAATAATGAATTTTCTTGCACTTCTTGTTATCAAGGCAAGTTAATTATAAGACCATCACCAACAAAGGTTGGGATTGAGTCCCCTGCGTTTTTGGAACGTATACAAGGGGATATTTGTGGAATTATTCACCCCTCTAGTGGGTCGTTTAGATATTTTATGGTCTTAGTAGATGCATCCTCTAGATGGTCTCATGTGTGCCTATTGTCATCTCGCAACCTCGCGTTTGCAA
>ML362097.1:0-122599 GCA_005239505.1 Nicotiana paniculata
ATAATCATAGAATAAATTAGTTATATTCTTGGATTGTGTTTTGGCTCGATTAAATAGCAATTAAAGTGATTCAATAAGTAGTTTATGTAAGTCTCTGTGGGTTCGACATTCGATTTAACATTATATTACTTGCTACGACCACGTATACTTGCGTGTGCGGTTTGGGACCAACAATCATACTTCTGAATTCAGCTTCAGCAGAACTCCTTGCAACTGTGTCTTGTTTCTTAGATTTCCACGAGATAAAGGCATTCCCAAACTTAACTAGGTAGCCTGTTACAGATTTCCTGGTCTGTAAGCACCTTCCTCAGTCTGAGTCACAATATGCTTCCAGCTTATCTAATCCTTCTGAAGGCATTAGTAGACCAAGACCTAGATAAGTTTTGACATATTTCACAACCCTCAAGGCAGCTTCCCAGTGAGACTGCTTAGGCTTGTGCATAAATTGACTTAGTACTTGTACTACAAAGCCTATATCAACTCTAGTCATTGTAAGGTATAATAGCCTCCCTACCGGTCTTTGATATGCACCTATATCATCAAACATCTTGTCTTCACACTCAGCTGATCCTACCACAGTATCATACTCAACAAATGTAAGCTTCAGGTTTGTCTCTAGAGCTGTTCCAGCAAGTAGGGTTGTGCATAATTTGGTAAATACCGAATTACCGCACCGAAATAAATAGTTTTTGGTATTTGGTATTCGATATTTTGATATTCGGTATGGTATTTGATTTAAGTTTTAAATAATATTGGTATTAGGTATAGTATTTGATATTTTAAAATGAAATACCTAAATACCGATACCGTATCGAAATATATATTATATTATACAATACACATATTATTAATAATAACATAAATATAAAAATCTAAAATTTTACTTTTTGTTATTCTCTAATTTCATCAATTAACTCTAAGCAAGTAACAAGAAATTTCTAATGATCAAATTTATTCTTTCATGTACAATTTTCTCTCTCTAGGTTGATATTTGCTAGTTTTGGATAAAACTTTTGTCAACAAATATTTTTTGTTTGTACTTTTGAGTACTTTAATTTAGAATATTACAGTCGATGACTCTATGCAGTAGTTTGTATCCATACCGAATAAACCGAAGTTACCAAATCGAATAAACTGAAACTGAAAGGAGAAAAATTGAATCATACCGAATTTAATTAGGTACGGTATTGATATTGAATTTTAAGAAACCGAATACCGAACCAAAATGTCTAAATATCGTACCGTACCGACCAACGAACATTCCTCCTAGCAAGTTTAGCACCTGCAAGTTCCATTTCAGATATCAGCTCTGGAGCATATTTTCGTTGACTCATAACAATTCCACTTCTAGATCTTGAAAATTCTATTCCCAGAAAGAACTTAAGTTCTCCTAGATCCTTCATTTTGAACATGAGTTTCAGATCATTTCTAATCTGAGTTATCAGATCTAGGTTGCTCCACTGATTATCAGATCATCCACATAGACTAACACAACAACAAGCTCAGCTCGAACCTTCTTTGTAAATAGGGGTAGTCAAAATGAATTTGAGTGAAGTCCAACTGCACCCGGGATCAGTCAACTTCCTGTTCCATTGCCTTGGTACCTTCTTCAGGCCATACAGTGATCTGTGAAGTTTGCAGACCTTGTGAGACCCTTCCTGACTTGCAAAACCTTGAGGCATATCCATGTACACCTGATCTAGAAGCTCACCATGCAAGAATGCATTGTGAACATCCATTTGGAAAAGAGGCCAATGCTTGGCTGCTGCAATTGCAATTACTGACCTTACAGTCACCATTTTGGTTACAGGTGAGAAGATTTCTGTGTAATCAAGCCCTTCATTTTGTCTAGAACCTTTAGCCACCAACCTAGTTTTGAATCTTTCAACCTCACCTGAAGTTATATACTTTACTTTGAACACCCATTTACATCCAATGGGAACCTTACCAACAAGTAAATCCACTATAGACCAGGTATGATTATCTTCTAAAGCTGAGATTCCTGCTTTCATATTTTCAATCCATTTAGGATCCTTGATAGATTCAACATAGAAATGTGGCTCCACAACTGCAAAATAAGAAGATAGAGCTTTGGCATAGGAGTCAGACACATTCTTATAGCTAACATGTGCTGAAAGATGATAGGAATAATTAGCTTTTCCTTGAGGATTGGTAACATAATATTTTAGCCACATAGGAGGTTTACTAGTTCTCCTAGATATTCTAGGAGATGAAGTTTCTACCAAAAGATTATTGGTTGTAGAGGTCTGATGAGGAGACTGATCATGAGTAGATTCAGCTAATGATTCTAGCTCAACCTCAGCAACTGTTTGAGTTGATTGGTCTAGATTGTGATGAGTTGGTGAAGAAGAAATATGATATGATGTAGGAGGAAATAAGGATATAGAAGAGGATGTAAGAGGAGATATAGAGGTATCATTAGGCAGTGACACTTGAGGTATGTCAATTACAGGAAACAAATAAGGTAGAGAAGCTGGATGTTGAAAAGGGAATACATTTTTTTTGTACATAACATCTCTACTTACTAGGAATTCCTTGGTATGGATGTTGTACATCCTGTATCCTTTTTGAGCCATTACAGTAGCCAAGGAAAACAGTTGGCGAGGCTCTAGGTGAAAATTTATCACCCCTTTTTACATCAGTCACATAACCTAGGCAACCAAAAACCCTAATATGGTCCAAGGAAAGAGAATGACCAAACAATAGTTCAAAGGGAGTTTTTCTTGCAACACTTTTGTTGGCAGTCTGTTAATGATATAGACTGCAGTTGATATACATTCCCCTTAGAACCTCAGTGGACACCTGCTTGAAAGCTCAGAGCCTTGGCAACATTAAGTATGTGTCTATGTCTCCTCTCAACTACTCTATTTTTTTGCGGAGTATAGACACAAGAACTCTGATGAACAATACCTAGAGACTGCAACAATTCTGTCATCTATGAGTTAAAAAACTCACAACCATTATCTGTTCTAAAAAATTTCGCAGTACAAGAGTAGACATTTTTAATCATAATGAAGAACTGTCTAATAACAACAATCACTTCATCTTTAGAGGGCAACAAGAAAATCCAGGTAAACTTAGAATGATCATCCACTAGTGTAAGAAAGTAATTTTTCCCATCATGAGTAGGTACCCAATAGGGACCCCAAACATCAACATGAAGCAAATGAAAGCATGCAGTAGCAACAAAAGTACTAAGAAGAAATAGAAGTCTTGTTTGCTTAGCAATAGGATCGACAATACATTGCTTAGTCTCACTATTACACTTTAAATGTTGAAAATAACATAACTTTCTCAAAACATCTGACCTAACCTCCTATGCCACAGAGATACATTTGATTTCTCATCCTTTATTGTATTTATAAAGGAACTTCCAAATCTGACTTATTATTTTCTCCTTCACTTCTTGGTCTTTATTGCCTGGTATGTAGATGTAAAGACCTTCATCCTCTTTAACAATCCCCCTCACTCTCCCATTGAAGAGATATTGGAAAATCCAGAAGTCAGGATAGAACAAAGCCAAGCACCTAAGCTCCTTTGTTAATTTTGAAACATACAAAAAGTTATATTTGAAGTCAGTATGTATAACACATTGGTAATTTTCTGGCCTTGTAGTACACTTGTAGATCCTTGATATCACCCAAACTCACACCACTAATTAAAGTTATAAGGCAGTCGATGCAATAATAAAAACCCAATACCAGTCGGGGTCGATTCCATAGGGAGCTTGATGTGGGATTAGATATATACCTAGTGTGAGTGTATGACGTGCCTAAGATTGCACTTCCACATATTCAATTGTTGTTTCTACTTCTACTTTTATGCTAATGCTTGTAATTGTAAAGCTAAGAGACAATGTTTTTGGTTTTGGTTGTTTTTCAAGTTATAAAAGATCTAGGGTTGCGACTTCCGCCTAGTTGGTTACCTAACAGATTTAGAGCTTTAGGACATATTTGGCTGATCAATACAATATAGAAATCACACACGATTACTCACTCTATACCTCTCGATAGTTTGAGTGATTTTGCCCAATTTGGATTTCTCAAGTCCAAATAGGTATCTCACGAAGCAAGTAATAAATGCTCAAGTAGGGTCTTGCTATATCTAGATCCGACCCTTTAATTAGGGCTATCAATTTCTTAAATTCACCCCAATTTCTTGTTAGCCAAGTTTTCCTAGACTTAGTCTCACTTTCTCAAGTATAGACTAAATCAATTAGGCATGAATCAATGTTTGCAACCATCAATTCTTGAATTCAAACAAGAACTAGGATAAATATCATATCCAATCATAAATAAGCCCTTAATAAATCACCCATTAAGTACCCATACTAGGGTTGGGTCACAACCCTAGCTAAGGGTTTATCTACTCATGGAAAATGAAGAAATTAAAGAAGAAACTAAGATAAAATTCATAATATATGATTAAGGGAAGAAAATCTAATGTTAAAATATTAAACTATTACAAAGTTACCCAATACAGTAAACAAAAACGACTGACTATTCTCAAGTGCAAAAAAACTTTTACCTAAAAATGACAAAAAGATCTATTTATACCCAACTAAAAAATCTGAAAAAATTGCCCCTGCAGAGGTTGTGCGGCCGTACAATTCTGTATGCGGTCCGCACTTTGAGGCTGACCTAGTCAGGTTGGATTTTTGCGGTCGCATAAATCTGGGATGCGGACGCACTTCCTTTGATTGTGCAAACATCACAATTCTGAGTGCGGCCACAATCTTGATCTTGGATTGGAACTGGGCATTTTCTGCGGACTGCACATTTATGAGTGCGACCGGACTTTGGGATTCTACAGCCGCACAATAATATTACGGTCCACACAACTTCAGGCCTCCCAAAACACCCTCTCTAAATCTTATCTTCTGCGGCCGCATAATAACTGTGCGGTCCGCACTTTGTGAAAAAAATTTGTCAGTGCTTCTTCAGAGTTTGCGTCCACACACAGTATTGTGCAGTCCGCACATTGGTCCTTTTTGTCTTATTTTGGTCATTGTCCAATTTTACTCCTTTTTGAGTTGATTTTCATATCTTTGGCTCGTTTCCCAATATTCCTACAAGAAAGCATATTTCATTAGTTCTCGAGAACACCTTCAACCATTTTCGAGCTAAAACGTAAGTAAAAGAGAGCAAATAAGCAGTCAAAATCCCTACTTATCAGCTCCCCAAACTTAAGCTTTTGCTTGTCCTCAAGCAATTAAGGAAATTCTCACCTCCACTAGAAAAAGGGCTATTTCAGCTGGCCTAAGTTGAATCAAACACACATCAATTGGGACCAACAATTACTCACACACTCATGAATCATTAACAAGCCTATGATTTGAAAGTTAAATCACAAATAGCTCTAATGTGACGCTTGAGTATCAAGGGTTGACTTTGTTCATCAAGGAAACTCGCACTTTCATGCAGGTCACTGTGGATCCCAAACTCCTCCTCCTATACTCTCCGGAAGCTCATCTCACTCACGAATGAAGAAGTCAATTCAATGAATTGAGAAATATTTGCTCATCACTCTCAAAAGAATGTCACAATCCCGGCTCTAAGTACCATATGCTTGCCCCTCATGTAGATCACCACTAATGTAAGCTTGATCGGCTTGAAATCACGTAGAGCTTTTTCGGCATGTAATGAAGGCTTTTGGACTAAGGAGGGAAATATCGGAATGGAATTTGTTCATCTTTCATTTAGCACTTCATTTTCTCTTTTTGGCTCTTAGTTTGCCGACTCTTTGAGTCATTTTCTTTTCTCTTAGAGTGATTAGAAAGACTTGACATCACTCTTCTTGGCCATGCTGTTCATACTATCCTTCTTTGTTTTCTCCATGCTTTACACTTTTGCTTTCTTTTGCATCTTTTCAACCCTTTCACATTAATCACTTTCTTTTTGTGTTTTTTTTGTTCTTCCTTTCTCTTTCTTTGCCTTTCCTCTTCTTCATTTCTTTTCTCTTTTTGTTCCTTGAAACCATCATTAGAGTCCTTGTCTCTCCCCCAAACTTATGCTTTTGACATTTGTATCACATGAGTGCTAAAGGAAGTTCGGGTGCCAAGAGAGAGTCACTATAAAACGGGTAAAGGCTTGTAACGTGGTTATCGATAAAAAGGCTTTAGGATCAAAAGGGTTTACTAATGATGATATCATTGGTGGGCCATGGAAGGTTTCAAAAAAGGTCAAGGAAAGCGTACACTCACTTCTCAAGCCAAGCTAACTTAGAGTTTCGCTTAAAAACACATTCGGGGCAAGTTATAGACCATTCGCACGGGTACTTGGACTTGTAACAAAATACCTCACTTCTCACACAACCATATTGCTAAAACGAATAGAGTCGAGGGCCCACAACAACCGCATTCAAGATAGAAAATCTCTAATGGTTCAACTAAACCACCCGATGATTGCCTAAGTCAACACAAGAGTCACAAGGTCACTAACTAGATCTATTTCTTTCCAAAAACTTATTTTTAACCATAAGCGCGTAGTTAAGTGTGTCGGTACCAAGTGAATCATGCTTGACCTTTATTTATTCATTAATACTACTTGTTTATACCTAAACATCAAAACTGACTCGATCCCTTAAGAAGGTTGTCACACCATCCATCATTGGGAAGATCCACCCGGTTCACACTAGACCCACCTTTGGAAAGAACCGTGACATTAAGAAAACCAAAGGCTTCTTGTTCACTTAAACATAAAAAGAAGCTAACAAATCAAAAAGAAGTTATTAAAGTAGCTAAGAAGCTTTACATGAGTTCAAATGCTTCATCTATTTCTATGTCTACTGCTACGTGTTACTAGACAACATGTCTATAGGAAATAAACCTTCTTCCAATTTTCATAACTGCTTCATATTCATTAGATACCATGCCTATATGATCTCACTAGCTTATGTTCTATTGATTTTTACTTAGAAAGCATGTCTATAGGACGATTAATCAATTAGCTACTGTTATTGTTATTGCTCCGCCTAGATAACTCGCTCATAGAGGTAAAGTGTTATAAAATGAAGGTACGATTTTCAATTGCTAGAGATCCTGCCTAGGGCTGGGCATATATCGGGTAAAACTGATAGAGCAAACTGAAAAAAACTTATTGGGCTATCGGTATCGGGTTATTGGGTTAATGGTTCGGTAACAGTTTAGAATTTTTTCACTATTGGGTTATCAGTTCGGGCCTCGGTTTGTCAATTTTGTTAATGGGTTAATCGATAATCCAATAAGAATTAATAAAATTATGACTTTACCCTTAATTATATACATATATCTAGGACTTCATTGTCTCATATTACCTCTCAGTCGCACTCTTCAATGCATTGCCTTAAAGTCTTCATCTTCATATAAGAATTTTTGACTGTTAAAGATTCTTTATTTTGTTCTCATATTTTATGATTTTTATTTTCCTTTCTTAATTTTGGATAACTGTTATTGACGTATTAGAAACTTAGTACTGTTTTCTACAGTTTTTGGAGTTTGAAACACTGTTGAATACTCTTGTTCTTCTTGCCAGTTCTCATTATTGTATTTGTAAATAATTTTGTATTAAAAAGGTACTGAACATGAGTAGGATATAAAGAGTCAGTGTAGTGGAACAACTTGTTGCTGACATTCCATTGCAATATGTGGAGGTAATGAATGGAATTCTGCTACTACTAATTGTTATCACTATACATTATTATATGTTTTTGGCTAATTCAAGTTAATGTCGCTGAGCTTATCCTATGGTAGTAGTGTTTGTTGTTCCAATCCTAATTAGCTAAATTTGACATCTTATGTCTAAAGGACTAAAACAGTAAGAAAATCTTCAGTTACGAGCTTCTGAAGAAGTTTCGATCTAGATTGAGTTATTTTATCGGGTAAACCAATACCTGAACCGATAACTGTTGATAACCGATTAACCGATAACCGATAACTAATTTGTTATCGGTTCTCTTATCAGTTTTTCATACTTATAAACCGATAACCGATATGTCGAATCGATAATATTCATAACTGAACCGAACCGACCGGTGTCCACCCCTAATCCTGCCTATAGGATATTGTCATTCGCCTAATATTGTTTATCCACTTGTCAAGGCTGGGTCCCCAAAACTATTTTCATTTGTTAGCTACGCCACTATTAGAAATCATGCCTATAGGACAATGTCACCTCTCTAAAATTGGTATCTAAAACCAACGTTAACAACAAATGGTTTACTGCTTCCTCGTCTAAGCCACTAAAAGCAGTAATGTTATGCATGCGTGTTTGAATCCAAGGTCACATAGAAACTATGTTTATAGGGCTTAATGATTCCTAATTAGCTTCAGTTCTGAAACTTTCCAATACTCAATATGAGAATCTGTTTTGCATGCATTTGTTGCCTAAGTGTGGAGACTAACTTGATCCCTTAACTGCCCTTATATGAAGTCCTACGTGTTTTGTATGTCTCCTAGATTTTTAACATTTTGAGAAGCCTATGTAAAGTCTAGAACCACCTATATAGAGGTCTAATGCCTCCTGGGCCATATGCATGGGGCGGGTAGTGCACGCATAGGGTACGACTTAGAACTGAATTAGAGCGCTTTTAGGTAAACAACTTTAACATAGTAATCGGGTAGCAGGAGATGATAGTTTGTGCTCGCTGAATAATATGATTAACTCCCTACCTTAAGGGAGTTACAAAGTATTATTTATGTTGCGCGGAGTGATCCTTTAGGCTAAAAAACTTAGGACCCCCCTTCTCTTCTTTATTCGTCTAATCATCTAACATAGATTTAATAGTTATATCCTTGTAATCCTTACTTCTCATTATGTCAATAAATTCATTTGAGCCATACTCTATTTTTTATCTTGCCTAATTATAATCCACATAGTCTTAAGTTCGGTCGGGACCTACAGTTGTGGACCTTGAAGAGTGCCTAACACCTTCTCTTTGAGGTAATTTTATCCCTTACCCAATCTTTGGTGGCGTTGACTAGTCAAACAGAGTTATTTGCATAATAGGTGCCCTAACACACCTTAAAAATCGTTAGGTGGTGACTCTTCTCTTCTCTAACACCTCATCTCCTATCCAAAAGAGTTGTTACGATGTCAAAGCCTGCTTTTGCGAAAAATCGGATCGCGACAACATGACAACTTTGCTGGGGATATACTTAGGCTTTTACCATAATGAACTTGGTTTATGTGGATTATTTTTCTTTGTTATAAATTCACATACCTTATCTTCTCCACCTTTATATGTTTAAATTTGTTATAACATGCACATCACTTCCCTTCTCCACCTTTATATATTTAAATTTGTTATAAGATGCACATCCCTCCCCTTCTCCACCTTTATATGTTTAAATTTGTTATAACGTGCACATACCTTCCCTTCCCCACCTTTATTTGTTTAAATTTGTTATGACATGCGCATCCCTTTCCCGTTCACCATTGTTTGCTACGTTTGCTGTTTATTTTTCTTAAATATTGCTGTATCATGCTTGTTCCATCCCTACTCTCTTACTTGCTTTATTAAATTCTCGCATATATTCCATGAACTAACTTCTTCCTTTGTCTTTCTTTCTTATGTTTTTTCTTATATTTTTACCTATTACTGTATTTACTTCTTTTACATATTTATCATGCAAATACTTGGCAACATGTTATTATCTATGCATAAAGCATGCTCCACATCATATTCCACTCGTGTCAATTATCAATATAGCAGCGTCTAATGAGTGTCCGCGCTCTTCAAAAATTACCCTTTTAAAATCGAAAAGGCTTATTAGCGGTAGGCTAGTCGATCACCAGTGCAGTCCAAGGTCTCGTGCCTTTCCCTCTGAAGTTGTCCACTTGAGTGTACTAATATAGGACATTCTAAAAACCTTACTCCAACATTAAATGTACATACATCATGTTAAACCTAGTACGACTTAGAACGTTATAGCCTTCTAAGATAAGCCTTGTCCAAAGTCCGACGGGATTTCCACAATCCCAATGGGCACCGTCATGTTATGTGCATTACTTGGAGAAAATATGCCAATATGTTGATCATTAATGTGTGAATATTCGAATCTGGAGGGTGGAAAGGCTAACCTTATTTGTTTGCATAAAATGAAGCACGAAGTCTCCAGGTTCGGCATGGTAAAAAATATCCCACTTCTTCTACTTGATTGGTGGAAAAATCTCGCGCCTAGCGGCAAGAATCATGTGAGAAGGGTCCTTGGTAATTTTCCATCCTTGATAGACATATGACCGAATAGAGCATTGATTGAGGCTTCCACTATGTTTTGGGATGAGAAAAGGGCCGTCTTCCGCTTTGGTGACATAGAAATGACTCCCCCTAGAAGAAATAGGAGGCTTCGCTAAGCTTCCATGGGATAGTCCAGGTTTATTAGTGCTCAAGAATCTCACCCCTCGTGGTTTTCTAAAATGCTAGGTTGCAAGAAAAATGAAGACTTGGTTTTCTTGAAGAAGTCATACATCCTATTCGAATTCCTTTATGAGCGTTATGGGCCCAACAAGTCATATCACCTTCATCATGATGAACTCGCCATTACTTCCTTGGGTTAGACGCACCGTCGAGTTTATGTGTTTATTGTCTGCTTATTGGGGTTGTTGATATTTCCAATGAAAGGGGGAAGGATCCACACCCGTCTAGCCATGGTCGCCAGGACTCTGATGGAAGGCATCAAGGGACAAACCTATACTATCATCCCCATGATCTTAGCTGAAATGTACCGCGCTCTAGATTGGTGCATACATGGATTCGGGCACTTCGAAGGTTGTAATCTGTTACTTCAAGTCTGGTTGTTAGAACATTTTTAGAGGGGAGAATATCACCAAGATCTTCTGCTTCAACCTTTGAATGACTACCAAACTTACCATCACCCAAAGAAGATGTCATTTATCCTAGACAAGTTTGCACAACCTGGAAATGCTGCAAGTTGGGTACGTTTCTTTAGCAATCTGACAGACGAGCAGGTACATTGGATGTTTGAATTTTTTCCTAGCAGTGATTTCATCATCAGGTCAAGAGAGAATAATCATCTGGTACTGATCGGGTTGAAGGGTATCTATCCTTATGCTCCCATAAGAGTAATGAGATAAGCAGGAAGGAAACAAGTTATACCTCGGGTTTCCAACATGGTTCAGTACAAAGCAGATTTTAAAGGGGACGTCATTCCATTCAAGTTCGAGGCACAACATATGTGGAACCAGAAGGTCATTGTAGAAAAGGATACCATCGAGCTAGACAGGTATCATGCCAGCTATGTGTACTTCTACCCATCATGGTTGGTAGATGATATAGCAGGAGACGCCAAACCGGAAATTAATCTAAAAAATAGGATCATATATGACGTTGTCGAAGCACAAGTCAAGTATAAGATGTTACGCAAAAGGTTCTTCGAGTCTGAATCTAGGCATCTGGAACAACACAAAGTGGATATGTAAGCAATCAACGAATGGAGGGAAATTTCTACTAAGTCAACATAGAGATTGGAATATTTGGAGCAAGGGTTGATGGAGCTTGAGGGAAATATGAGGAAGAGACTCTCAGATTGTCAGAACACGGATGGCAATGAAGGAGGGAATCTAGCAAAGGCTTACCTACTGTTGGATATGCGCGACCTGGGAAACCTTATTGATGAGCTAAGAGAGTCAAGCACGGGGAAGGTCCTTCTAGGACCAAGTAGATTAGGGAATGATGTTCTTTACTGCTTTCCAGCTTAGTTTTAGATTTCTATTTTAGGCAAATGTCATTAGTAACTTTCTATTATTATCGATTTAGTAAGGATTTGATTCATTTTTGCATTAATGAAATAACGCAATTATTGGCATCAATTTTCTCCAAGTCTATGTGTTTCTTAGGCCTGCCTCAGGCACAAAGAGGTCCCCCAAAAAAGTGATAATGCGGCCACATAAAAGTGATGCGGTCCGTACTTTCTTGGTTTTTGCTTGAGACAACTCTCTAAACCTTCATCATCGCGGATCGCACAATTCTGTGTGCGACCGCAAATTTTTTGTGCGGTCTGCACTCCTTCATTTTTCTCAAGTTGCCAACTCTCTGATTCTCGTTCATCACGGACCGTATAATTTTGATTGCGGCTGCACATGGACTTTTGCGGCTGCACAATATTGGTGTGGTTCACGCTCATCATATAGCCAAAATTACAAGTCTCTAAATCTCCCTCTTGCGGACCGCATAGTTTTGATCGCGGCCGCACACTATTTGTGAGGTCCGCACTCCAGGCCTCTTTGTCCAGTTTTGGATTTTGTTCAACTTTTGACTCCTTTGTGAGTTGATTTTGATTCCTTTGGCTCATATAGAAAAATTCCTGCAAGCAAGCACATTTCATTAGTTTCTGGGAATACCTTCAAGCATCTTTGACCTAAAACACAAGTGAAAGAGAGCAAATAAGAGGTCAAAATCCCTACTTATCAACTCCCCCAAACTTAAGCTTTTGCTTGTCCTCAAGCAAATAAGGTAATTTCCACCTCCACTAGAAAAACAGAGATTTCAGCTGGCCTAAGGTGAATCAATCATGCATCAATTGGGACTAACAATTACCCTCAACACAAATGAGTTATCAACAACACCATGTTTTGACCTTTTTGAGTACTATAGTTCCAATGTGACACTAGAGCATCAAGAGTTGACTTAATTCACCAAGGAAGCTCGCTCTATCACGTAGGTCATTGTGGAACCCAAAATCCTCCTCCTCTACTCTCCATGAGCAAATATCACTTTAGAATGTAACACTCGAAACAAGGATTGTGAAGAAGTACTCTCATTTCTCTCAAAAGAATGTCACAAGTCCAGCTCTAAGTACCATAAGCTTGCCCCTTATGTAAATCACCACTAATGTAAGCTCACTCAACTTGAAATCATATAGGGATTTTGCATGAATATAGTGAAGGCTTTTGAATCAAGGTAGTACTTATCGGGATATGATGGTTTCATCTTTCCTTAAGCACTCCATTTTCTCTTTTCGGCTCATACTTTCTTGACTCTTTGAGTCATTTTCATCTTCCTTAGGGGAACTAGAGAGACGTAATATCACTAGGGATATCACATTGGTAGGATGCAGAAGCTTTTAAGTTTCAAATTGGATCAAGGAGAGCCTACAATCATTTCTCAAGTCGAGCTATACTTAGAATTTCGCCTAGACAAACAATCAGGGCAAGTTCTAGACATATTGTCACAAAACTTGGACTTGCAATTCAATACCTCACCTCTCAAGCTACTAGATTGTTAAAGAGAACAGATTCAAGGGACCACAACAACCCTAGCTAAGATTGAGAATCACAAATGGCTCGAATAAACCACTCGATGATTGTTTTAGTCAACACAAGAGTCTAAAGGTCATAACTAGAGCTATTCTTTGCCAATCAACTTTGTTTCTAACCATAAGGTCGAAGGTAAATGTGTTAGTACCAAGTGAAGCCTGTTTGAGACACTTTTATTCATTACTACTATATGTACCAAAACATAAAGAAAATGGACTCAATCCCTTAAGAAGGTTGTCACGCCATCCATCATTGGGAGAGCCACTCAGTTCACAAAACATCCACCTTTAGAAAGAACCGTGGTATTAAGAAAACTAAAGGCTTATTGTTCCCACAAAATGTAAAAAGAATCTAACAAATTAAAAAGAAGCTACTAAAGTAAATAAGAAGGTATGATACTAAGGAAAAACAACGAAAAAAGTTATGAAGTAAAACTACGGACAATAAACTGAATATATACAAAATGAAGTAAAGAGAATATAACATCAAATGGTAAAAATATATAAATACCAAAAGGGAAAATAAAGATAAATAAAAGTAGAGTAATAGTTATTACATACCAAATGTCAAAGTCAAATCAAAATGAACCACCCCCCAAATGAAAATGAGCATTGTCCTCAATGCTAATAACAAATAAGAACATGGAAAGGGGTAGAGAGTAAAGAAAACTCCCTATGTGGTCTCAGTCTGTATCGGGTCCTCAACACCCTCTCTCTCCTCCAACTGTATCTCCATATCTTCTGACTGAGGGACTACGGGGTTGCTGAGCATCTGTATCAACTCCTCAACAGTGTATGTAGTTGCAGCCGGCTCCTCAGACTGGCCGGCTGATGCCTCTGGCACTACTACAGGTGCTGTTTGGACTATCTGCTTCATGAGAAGGTCCAGTGGAATATATCCAGCAGAAGAAATATTCTCAACTTCCTTGCGCAGCTTGTCCACCGAGTCCTTTGATGCCTGAGTCTTCCAGATCTTTTTCACCTGTTTTCCCAAGTTCTTGATGATCTTTCCATGAGTATCTAATGTCTCCAGGATCTTCTTCTGGTTGTCCAGAATTTTCTTCAATGAGTCCTCCACTGATGGAGGTACCTGAAGCTCTGTTGGGGTTGATGACTGTGCTGCCAGAACACTAGATATGGCAGTCAGCTTTGTGGTAACTATTTGTATCCAACTGTTGAGACTGGAAAGTGTTTGGGACACTCGCATTGCAGTCTGAGGGTAGGTAGATAAGGTAGGCACTGAAAGTGGCACTGAGGCAGATGTTCCGGAGGATGAAGGAGGCATGGCTGCTGTTCCGGTAGAAGTACCGACTTTTGTGAAGGGATCGGAAACTAAACCAGAGGCCACTACCCCTGGCTCTTCAGACTGGCCAGTGGAAGTAGTGGATTTACCCTTGAACTTAGGGTTGTCCACTCCCTGGAGGTGGTACCATGGAAAGGCTTCTTAGCCTTCACCTCAACATCAAAATGTCTCGATTCTAACCCTTGATCTTGGAAATACTCTGTATGGAAGTTGGGGTAGGGATATGACCTTTCTTCTTTCTGGACCGCATTTGAGATGTTGAAGGACATCAAGGCTCCCACGTTTATAGGATATCCAGCCATGATAGAAGCCACTAATAATGCCCGGGGAAGTGGAAGGATGTTCTCATGTTGGCACGTATCCAGACGACTGCATACGAATGTTTGACACCCTTTTTCTTCAAAGTTAAGAGTGGATCTGACTATCTGAACTCCTGCTGTGAGCCATACAGGTGGTGTCCCCGGGATTTCTAGTATTTTAGTTAGCCATGGGCGAACTGCATCACCCATAACTAGCTTCTCTAGATATTGCACTGCTTCTACCTCCTCAAATACTATATACTTGTTCAGTGCGTGGGAATCAAAGAAGATTTTCAAGTTCCGGACCTTCGTCACTTTGGTACCCTTTCTGATGTGGGCAACATTGGCATAAAACTCCTTGACGAGGTATTCATTTGCATCTTGCATTCGGCTGGTGAACCATTTCCATCCTTTTCTTTCCTCAAACTACTTAAGGACATTGGGGTTGTGTTTGCTCAGGTCTTTTGTCAAGAATTGTTGCTCAAGAGTGAGTGACCTTTGGGACCACCATTCTCTGAACTTTGCATATGCCTTTTCACTGACAAATCTGTCAGCCCACACCTCCGGCTTCCTTGACCTATCCAAGCCTCTATAAGTTATATCACCCCCTGTCCCATCGTTCGAGACCTCATCATCATCATCCAAGTTGATTAGAGCAACTGTAGTAGGTGGGGAAGGGTGTTCAGATGCTTGATTACACCCTCTGAACCTTTAGATGAACTAGATGAGGAGGTTGGTTCATTGACCAAGCGGAGTCTCCCGGGTAATTGTTATGATTGAGCCCCCGATTGTGCTTGTATTGAATCCCCCTCAGAATTTTACCGGGATGGGAGGTATTCACTGGTGTCTGAGGTGTCCGGAGGTGGTCTACTGACTGTAGTCTCCTTGCTCAAGACTTTTTGGATTGACAGTGGCATGTTGGGTTTGCCTCGACCACAGCCTCGGAAGGATTATGCCCTCCCTTTGGAAGTATCTCCTCTACCACGTGAACGCACCATTGTCTGCAACATACAAGTAGTGAAAGTTAGTTAGAATTGGGATCATCAAGTATATAGAATCACAATTGAAAATGCAAAACACAACTTCTCAGAACTGGGCAACGCGAACAGCACAAAAGTTAGTGCGGCCGCGGACTGCCCAGTGTGGACCACACAAAAATGAGTGTGGCCGCATAATGCCTATCGCAGACCGCACAATTTTGAGTGCGGCCGCGGAGATCCCAGATTCAGACTACTGGTTCTCTAAAGTACTTCAGTGCGGACCACATAATTTTGAGTGCGGCCACACAAACCCATCGCGGACCGCGCACTTTTGAGTGCGACCGCATATTCATTTTGTTGGGTCTCTAAAGATTAACTGTGCGGACTGCACAAAAATGATTTCGACGGCAAAAATCTACCGCGGACCGCACAAAATTAAGTGCGGCCGCACAAACTTATCAATCATAGGTACCCAAACTTATCAATCATAGGTACCCTAACCCTAGGGTATCACAGACCGCATAATAATGTATGCGGCCGCATACCCTAGTACGGACTGCGCAAAAATGTGTGTGGACGCAAAAATTCAAATCAAGCGGCACTGACTTACGTTTTTACAAAGGGGTTTCACTAATTAGACATGATTTGTGGCAATTAAACATGAAAATCTACTAACCCCATCCCCATTAATCATTCAAACACTACCCACATGATTATAAGAAAGATTTAATCAACATTTGACATTTTAGGCATGGACCTAACCCTAGATAAAAAGAAAACTATAGCAAAGAAAAATAAAAAGAAAAAGAAAAAGATGAAATTAAATCATTGAAATCAACCTACCAGTAGTGAAGATGTAGCATGAATTCACACTTGATGAATATGAGATAAGATTGAAAGCAAGAGAGAAAGTGCACTGTGCTTAGTTTAGCTTGAGAGGCCAGAGTGTGTAAAGTGTGAAAAGCCTAAGAAATTCCTATTTATACTTTGACCAGCTGAACCTACTAACTCACCTGAGTGCGGTCACACAATTTTGGTGCGGTCCGCACTCTTTACCTGTTACGAGAGTCTGTGGCCCGGTCCATATAAAATTTATTGCAGCCGCACAATTCATGCGGTCCACAAAATTTTGAGTGCGGCCGCGAATCCTTAAGGATTTTTGTCAGGCCAAACTTCAGAGAGTTGGCAATTTTCATCTTCCAGTGGTGCGACCGCACACAGAATTGTGCGGCCGCGAAGTGCTTGTGCGGTCCGCATAATTCTGGTGCAGTCCGTACGATTTCACCACTTGGCCAATTTTTTCCTTGGAAATTTTCTACACTGCACACCCAATTCCTGCATAAACTTCACAACCAGTTAGCCCAAAACAATGCCTAATCTAAAAAAGAAAATCAAGAGAAATAAAAATACATGGGTTGCCTCCCAAGAAGCGCCTGATTTAACGTCGCGGCACGACGCATGTTACCATTATTCACTTGAAATGGAGCAATTCCACAACGTGGCCATCATCAACCTTACCAAGGTAATGCTTCACTCGGTGCCCATTGACTCTAAATATCTCACCATTCTTATTTTTCAAATCTAGAGCACCAAAAGGGGTCACATGTACCACTTTAAAAGGACCACTCCACTTTGATTTTAGCTTTCCCAAAAACATCCACAACCGAGAGTTGAATAAAAGAACAAGGTCACCTTCTTTGAATTCTTTGTTCCGGATATAGTTATCATGTAGTACTTAATCTTGTCCTTATACAAGGACAAACTGGAGTAAGCGTGGAACCGGAACTCATCAAGTTCATTCAATTTCTCCACCCGATGATAGGCAGCTACATCCCACTCAAGGTTTAATTTCTTCAACGCCTACATGGACTTATGCTCTAATTCCACCGGGAGGTGACATGATTTCCCGAACACCAACCGATACGGAGACGTACCAATTGGAGTTTTGTAAGCTATTCCATAGGCCCAAAGAGCATCGTCAAGTTTCCTTGACCAATCAGTCTGGTTTGCATTGACAGCCTTTGATAGAATATTCTTGATCTCTTGGTTGGAGACTTCAACCTATCCACTTTCCTGAGGGTTATAGGGGGTCGACACCTTGTGAGTGACATCATACTTGGAGAGTAAAGTGTCAAAGACTTTGTTGCAAAAATTTGATCCCCCGTTACTAATGATGGTCCTTGGGGTGCCAAACCTTGTGAATATGTTTTTCTTCAAGAAATCCACCACACTCCGTGCTTCATTGTTGGGCAAAGAAACAACTTCAACCCATTTGGACACGTAATCCACAACAACAAGAATATAGATGTTCCCACATGAGCTTATAAATGGACCCATAAAATCGATGCCCCACACATCAAAAATATCAATCTCTGCTTCTCTAGGATGGTGGTGAGAGGCATCTCATTTTTCTTGGAGATCCCACGGGCTATTTGGCAATCATCATAACGCTTAACGAGCTTGCTAACATCTTTGTACAAGGTAGGCCAATAGAATCCACAGCCTAGGACCTTTGTAGAAGATATCGCTCCACCATGGTGACCACTATATGGCGAAGAATCTCAAGCTTCAAGAATTCCCAATTGCTCTTCTTCTAGAAAACATTTCCGGATAACACCATCAGTGCAAATTTTGAAAAGATATGGCTCATCCCAATAGTTATCCAAGCAGTCCCGTTTGATCTTCTTCCTTTGGTTTGAAGAGAAATTATTCGGGACAATGCCACTCACAAGATAGTTGGCCACATCGGCAAACCAACGCATCCCGATCATAGACATGGAAATGAGTTGTTCGTCCGGAAATGAATCATTAATCTCAAGGCCATCATGGGGCCTCCCCTCCTCCTCTAATCGGGACAAGTGGTCCACCGCTTGATTCTCACTCCCTTTTCAGTCTATGATTTCAAGATAAAATTCTTGTAGACGAAGTACCCACCGCATCAATCTTGCCTTAGAGTCCTTTTTACTCATCAAATAACGAAGTGTCGCATGATCGGTGTGAACAATCATTTTAGTACCCATGAGGTACGAGCAGAACTTATCCATAGAAAATAAAATGTCTAAGAGTTCTTTATCGCTCACCGTATAGTTGAATTGGGCCTCGTTAATGGTCTTACTAGCATAGTATACCGGATGGAAGATCTTGTTGATTCTTTGCCCCCCCCCCCCCCNATCAAATGGTAAGCTCCAATTTGGTGCGGTAATAATGGGAGTGGTAGTCAACCTATACTTGAGTAGCTCAAATGCATTCTACAATCATCATCGAACACAAATTTGGCATCTTTTTCCAATAACTTGAACAAGGGGTTCACCACCTTTGAGAAATCCTTGATGAACCGATGGTAAAACCCCGTGTAACCTAGAAAGCTCCTCACTCCCTTGAGGGAAGTAGGAGGAGGGAGTTTTTATATCACTTCAATTTTTTCCTTATCCATTTCAATACCATTCTTGGAGATCTTGTGGCCGAGGTCAATGCCCTCCTTGACCATAAAGTGACACTTCTCCCAATTAAGCACCAAGTTAGTCTCTTCACAACGTGCCAATACCTTATCAAGATTGTCCAAACAATCTTCAAAATAATCCCCCACAATAGAGAAATCATCCATGAAAACCTCGAGAAAGTCCTCGACCATATCAGTGAAGATTACCATCATACACCGTAGAAAAGTAGCCGGTGCATTGCATAAACCGAAAGGCATATGCGAGAATGCGAAAGTGCCATACAGACAAGTGAAGGTGGTCTTCTCTTGGTCTTCAAGTGAAATAAGAATCTGGTTATATCCGGAATACCCATCCAAGAAGCAATAATAAGCACGTCCGGCTAGCCTATCCAACATCTGATTAAGAAATGGAAGTGGAAAATGGTCTTCCCGAGTCACTTTGTTGAGCTTCCTATAATCCATGCACACTCTCCACCTGATGATAGTTCTTGTGGGGATCAATTCAGTTTTTTCATTTGTACTCACATTCATACCCCCTTCTTTGGGACACATTGTACCGGTGAAGTCCATGAACTATCGGAAATGGGGTAGACAACCCCAACATCCAACCACTTGATGATATCTTTCTTGACTACCTCTTGCATGGCCTCATTCAACCTTCTTTGGTGTTCCACAGAGGGTTTAGAATCCTTATCCAATATGATTTTGTGCATGCAAAAGGCGGGGCTTATATCCCGAATATCTACCAATGTCCAACCTATTGCCTTTGTCCTCTTTTAGAGCACCGCAAGGGTGGAATCTACCTGCACGTTAGTTAAGCACGAGGAAAGAATAATAGGTAAAGTGGAACAAGGGCCTAAAAACTCATACTTGAGGTGTGAAGGGATTCAACTCCAATGTGGGAGGCTCCTAGATTGAGGGCTTTGTTGGTGGAGTCTTCCTGTTTTCAAGGTCAAAGGAAAGTTTTCGGGGCCCATATGTATATGATCCCATTCCTTGCAAAGCATTGACACATTCTACAAAGTCTTCCTTCTCATCCTCATCACGATTCAACATCACATCTTCCAATGTATCTTCAACATTAATCACAACACTTGTGTCATCAACAATTACTTTAGTTACAAGATCCACGAACGAACACACATCGTTGCTATAGGCTGCATCATTGATTTACAAACATGAAACATAACATTTTCATCGCCTACCCAAAAGGTGAGATCACCAGCTTCCACATCTACTAAGGCCTTCCCCGTTGCTAGGAAAGGTCTCCCCAAAATGATTGGCACCTCATAGTCAATCTCACATTCAAGTATCACAAAATATGTGGGAAGTATGAACTTGTCGACCCGAACTAGCACATCATCAATTATCCCCAATGGCCTCTTCATTGTCCGGTCCACCATTTGCAGTCTCATGGATGTGGGTCTTGGTTGCCCAATCCCAAATGTCTTGAACACATAATAGGGTATCAAGTTAACTTATTGATTTCTTCTTTGTTACCAAGTCCTTCATGAACTTGGCATATCCCGAGTGGAGACCCGAGTGGACTTTATGTTACTCAGTATGGTCGATTTTGATGTAATTCTGGGCATGGATCGATTATCCTCATGTCATGCTATTCTTTATTATCACGCTAAGACCATGACCCTGGCAATGCCCAGAGTTTTGAGAGTTGAGTGGAAAGGGTCTATAAAGCACGTGCCTAGCAGAGTGATTTCTTACTTAAAGGCTCAGCGTATGGCTGAGAAAGGGTGTGAGTCATATCTTGCTTTTGTGAGGGATGTTAGTAGTGAGACTCCATCTGTTGATTCTGTTCCTATAGTCCATGATTTTCCGGAAGTATTTCCTGCAGACATGCCAGGCATGCCACCTGACAGGGATGTTGATTTTGGTATTGACTTGGTGCCCAACACTCAGCCTATTTCTATTCCACCTTACCGTATGGAACCAGCAGAGTTGAAAGAATTGAAGGGCAGCTTCAGGAACTCTTAGATAAGGGGTTCATCCGACCTAGTGTGTCGCCTTTGGGTGCGCCGGTGTTATTTGTGAAAAAGAAGGATGGCTCTATGTGTATGTGCATTGATTATAGACAGCTGAATAAGGTTACGGTGAAGAACCGGTATCCTTTACCTCATATTGATGACTTATTTGATCAGCTTCAAGGAGCTAAGGTGTTCTCCAAGATTGACTTAAGGTCTGGGTATCATCAGCTGAAGATTCGGGATTCTGACATTCTGAAGACTGCTTTCAGGACCAGATACGATCATTATGAGTTTCTGGTTACGTCATTTGGGCTGACCAATGCCCCAACAGTGTTCATGAAATTGATGAACATCGTGTTTCAGCCTTACCTTGATTCGTTTGTCATTGTGTTCATTGATGACATCCTGGTTTATTCTCGTAGCCAGGAAGAGCATGCTCAACACTTGAGGGTTGTGTTACAGAGATTGGGGGAGGAGAAACATTATGCAAAGTTCTCCAAGTGTGAGTTTTGGCTTGGTTTAGTGGCTTTCTTGGGGCACGTGGTGTCTAGTGAGGGTATTCAGGTTGATCCGAAGAAGATTGAGGCGGTACAGAGTTGGCCCAGACCGTCCTCAGCTACAGAGATTCGGATTTTCCTTGGTTTAGCGGGATATTACCATCGTTTTGTGGAGGGATTCTCTTCTATTGATTCACCATTAACTAGATTGACCCAGAAGGGTGCTCTATTCAGATGGTCTGCGGGTGTGAGGAGAGCTTTCAGAAGCTCAAGTCAGCATTGACCACAACTTCGATTTTGGTATTGCCTACTGGTTCGGGTTCTTACACAATCTATTGTGATGCTTCTAGAGTTGGTTTGGGAGCAGTGTTGATGCAGGGCAGTAGGGTGATTGCCTACGCGTCGAGACAGTTGAAGGTGCACGAGAAGAATTACCCAGTGCACGATCTTGAGTTGGCTGCCATTGTTCATGACTTAATGATTTGGCGGCATTACTTGTATGGGGTACAGTGTGAGATTTTCATTGATCATCGTAGCTTGCAGTATCTTCTAATGCAGAAGGACTTGAATTTATGTAAGAGGATATGGTTAGAGCTTCTCAAGGATTATGATCTTACTATTTTGTATCATCCGGGGAAGGCCAATGTGGTGGCCGATGCCTTGAGTCGCAGAGCCGAGAGTTTGGGGCGTCTAGCTTACCTTTCAGCAACAGAGCGACCGTTAGCACTTGATGTCCAGGCTTTAGCGGGTCAGTTGGTGAGATTGGATTTGTCAGACCCACCACGGGTGGTAGCTAGCATGGCTTCCCGGTCTTCTTTATTTGATCAGATTAAGGCACGACAATATTATGACCGCCACTTATTAGTTCTTCAGGATAAAGTTCGTCGGGGTGATGCCCGGGATGTGAATATTGGTGATAACAGAGTTATGAGGATGCAGGGCCGTATTTGCGTGCCCAATGTGGATGGTATTCGAGAGTTGATATTAGTAGAGGCACATAGTTCGCGATATTCTATTCATCCGGGTGCCGCGAAGATGTACCAGGATCTGAGACAGTAGTATTGGTGGAGGTGGATGAAGAGAGATATTTTTGAGTATGTAGCACGGTGTCTCAACTGCCAATAGTTCAAGTATGAGCACCAGAGACCAGATGGATTGCTACAGAGGTTAGTTATTCCGGAGTGAAAGTGGGAGTGGATTACTTTGGACCTTGTAGTTGGGCTTCCACGGACTTCGAAGGGTTTTGATGCGATTTGGGTCATTGTGGATAGATCGACCAAGTCCGCGAATTTCATTACTGTCAGTACTACTTATAATTCATAGCGGTTAGCTGGTATTTACATTAAGGAGATTGTCCGATTGCATGGAGTTTCGATTTCTATTATTTCTGACAGAGGTATTCAGTTTACATCTCAGTTTTGGAGGGCCGTGCAGAGAGGCATGGGTACTGATGTAGAGTTGAGCACTGCATTTCACCCGCAGACCGAGGGGCAGTCGGAGCGGACTATTAAGATTTTGGAGGACATGATACGGGCTTGTGTGGTTGATTTTGGTGGTTCATGGGATCAGTTACTGCCACTAGCGGAGTTTGCATATAATAACAGCTACCAGTCCAGTATTCAGATGGCCCAGTATGAGGCTTTATATGGTAGGAGGTGTAGATCTCCGGTTGGTTGGTTCGATCCTGGTGAAGCTAAGTTATTGGGCACATATTTGATTCAGGATGCATTGGAGAAGGTGAAGTTGATTCAGGAGCGACTTCGCAAGGCGCAGTCTAGGCAGAAGAGTTATGCGGACCGGAAGGTTCGGGATGTGTCTTTTATGGAAGGTGATAAGGCTGTTGAAGGTATCACCCATGAAGGGTGTTATGAGGTTCGGAAAGAGAGGTACCACCCAGTCTATCGAGTGTTCATCCGGTATTTCATGTGTCGATGCTCATAAAATATGTTGGTGACCCGTCTCATGTGTTAGACTTTAGCTCAGTTCAGCTCGAGGGTAATATGTCATATGAGGTTGAGCCAGTAGCTATTTTAGCTCGCTAGGTCAGAAAGTTGAGGTCTAAGGATATAACATCAATGAAGGTGCAGTGGAGAGGTCAGCCAGTGGAGGAGGCTAGTTGGGAGACCGAGTGAGAGATGCAGAGCAAATATCCCCACTTGTTTGAGACTCCAGATATGTTTCTAGACCTGTTCGAGGACGAACGTTTGTTTAAGAGGGGGAGAATGTAACGACCCGATCCGTCATTACGTAGAACCTGCATTATAATTACTGTTATTGACTTGTCATAGGCTGGTTATTCTGTTATTGATGTGTTAGAGTTGATGGGCTTGAAATCGAATGGTTGTAGTGAGAGTTCAGTCATTTAGCCTTTAAAAAAAACATAGCCTTAAAATGAAAAAAGTCAACTGAGAGTTGAATTATTGGTAAACGACCTCGGAATGCAGATTTTACGGCTCGGATAGCTTCGTTAGGTGATTTGGGACTTAGGAGTGTGTTCAGAATAATTTTGTGATGTCCGGTGTAGAATTAGGCTTGAATTGGCGAAAGTTAGTTTTGATGATTTTCGGTCGGCAGTGGAAAATAGGCTATCGGGGTCGGAATGGAATTTCGACAGTTGGAACAGGTTCGTAATGTCATTTTGGATATATCTACAAAATTTCAGGTCAATCGAAGTTATTTTGGATAGTTTCGGCATCGTTGGTGGAATTTAGAAATTTCAAAGTTCTTAGGCTTGAATCCGATGTAATTTTGGTGTTTTGATGTTAGTTTTGGTGTTTTGAGAGTGCAACTAAGATTTAATGATGTTATGTGACGTGTTAGTATGTTTGGTTGGGGTCCCGAGGGGCTCAGGATTGAATTCGGGTGCTTAACGGAGGTTTGGGCTTGGAAATTGCGGCAATACAGCTGCTGGTGCTGGTGTTGGTGTAACCGCGCCTACGGAAGTTTGACCGCAGGTGCGGGCCCGCAATGGTTCCTAGGTGCGGAATTGTCGCAGGTGCAGTTAGGGGACCGCAGGTGCGAGTAAGTGGGTCGCATGTGCGGAAACCCTGGGCAAAAATATAAATTAGAACTTCCGCGACCCTAACATATTTTTACACCACTGTTGTATGAAAGAGAGCTTTTGAGGCGATTTTGAAGGGGAAAATCAGTTTTCGTCATAGAGGTAAGTATTTTGATCACTAAAACTAAATTATGGGTGATTATAGAGCATAATCTCAGTATTAATTCATGAAAATCAGTAGAAAAAGGTGGGTTTAGGGCTTGAGATTATGAAACCTTTAGAGATTGATTTGAGGGGTCAAACAAACTCCGATTTTAGTGTTCTTTATATGTACGGACTCGTGAGATGATGAAGAACAGTTTTGTATAAAAATTTCTGAGTTTCGGGATGCGGGCCCGGGGGTCGGATTTTGACCAAATTCGGGATTTTGAGCTAAATTTGATATTTTTCGATTGGAATTTATTCCTTAAGCATAAATTGATGATAAAAATCTGAACTTGCTAGATTTGGATCCTTAGGAAGTTCGAGAGGCAAGCGTGTTGCGGAATAGTTTTCGGGCTAGTTTTGAGGTAAGTAATGTCTTTAAATCCTGTCCTGAGGGTATGTAACCCCGGACTATGCACCCTTTCATGGGTTTTGAAATGCAAAGGTTGAAAATTTGGAAATATCTTCCTATTTAGGCAACTATTGAGTTGCGAAAACGACTTTTAAGCCTATGCTTAATTAATATTATTTTATTATGATATGATTTGGGCTGTAAGCTGTGTTTGGGGCCTAGTGCCGATCTTATTTCCCCTTAGGGGTTGTGTTTACTATATTTTTCTCACTGATATGTTATGATTCTTACACTCAGTCTTTTCCTGATAAATTGTGTTGACACTCAGAGTATTTTGATACTATTTATTGAAAAATGAAACATTGTTTTGGGTCGAGAACCTGGTATGTTTATGTCCTAAGGGCAAATCGAGAGTGTCTGACTGAGTGAGACTTTTAGGCCTATATTGTGAGGATATGAGGGAGGCTTTCAGGCCTATATTGTGAGAGGCTTTCAAGCCTATGTTGTTATAGCGCTTGGGCTGTAGGAGCCCCTCCGAAGTCTGTGCACACCCCAAGTGAGCGAAGGTAGCTATTTAGTGATGATTATTGCCCGCAGGGCTATTACTGAGTGATGATTATTGCCCGCGGAGCCGTTACTGAGTGATTGTGAGAATGCCTGAGGGGCAATTGTTACGAGAGATGATTTTAGCCCGAGGGGCAGATTTATGATGATTTTACTAAGTTTTCCAACTATGATTTACTTTGTTTTCAAACTGATTTTTACTGAGATATACTGATATTACACTTGTTTCAAAGGATTTCTGGAAACTGATTTCGAACTTATGTATTTGACAAATACTATCTGGTGACTTGATGTTTTACTGGCTTTTGTGAAATTGTGTATCTGTACTGTGTGTTTTATAATTCTCAGACTGTGATTTATTTTCATTACTACTGAGTTGGCATACTCATAAAGACTCCCTGTGCTTCTGTGCACAAATTCAGGTGACAATCCGGAGCAGTAGCTGTCCTTGCTCGTAGCATCAGTTCACGGGATTTTGAGGTAGCTGCCCAACGTCCACAGCTTCTCAACTTTGACAATTAAGTAATGACCTTAAAAATAGCCATAAGATGCTATTCCAATAACTTCTCCAAAAAAAAAAAAATGTCGGGAAACACACATTCTTCCATAAGATATTTTCAAAAGCTATTCATTCTGCTTATAGACGTCTTGAGGTGAAACTGACCCAACAAAAAGAAAAAGTGACTATAGAATATAATATTGACGCCAGCTAAAGTATGGTCTCTCTCAATTTTGATACCCACTCTACACGTTAGGCATCGCCACAATAATACACTCTGAGAGCGATCGTTCCCACATGACCACTACATTTGGTTGCATTAGAGATATGTCCAAATAAGATAAGAAATCGTGGAGTGCGTGTCCCTTTTGGTTGTTTATCGTATCTGGAGCTGGATTTCAAGAGAAGTTACGTTGTTTTTATATGCGATTGCCCCATTTAATATAGAATGCAAGTTAATTAGATACTACTCTCGGAATAAATCTGAGATTAAATTTTTTCTTATGTTTACTTCCTAAATTTGCATTTATTCCGACATTTAACTCAAATGAGATGCACCAAGTGTTGTTTATGATGATGGGCAAAAAATGTTTGGCCAATCATTTTTTATTTTCGAACGATAACTTATGTAACTATTACATTGACAATCTTAATTATTTATACAACTGCCTACATAGATCATGCTAAGTAGTCTCATCAAATTTATTCGAAGTAGCTTATTCAAATAATTAATGTAATTAAATCGATATATATTATTTAGCTTTTTTCAACTTACCAATCAATAATTATAATACACAATTATTAAATATGTTTTATACTGTCAACACTAAATTAAAAGCATCATTAAGATCATAAACAGATAGCAAGTTAGGGACGACGGAACATAATACTCAATTATGGAATGAGAAATAGAAGCTTCTGTTGACTTGAGCGGTTTTAGTTTTGATGATTGACAAAAGAACACATGCATGAACCAGGTTCATGAACAGTATACACAAGTGACAAACAGAGTCAAGCAAAATGCATGCACATGAAAGAGCTGAGTATAAGTGGTTATTTATGATAATTCCTGAACGAAAATGTTTCATATTTAATAAGAAGCATGACTCCTTACTTGAAGAAAACTCTATCCAAGATAAGGGAAGAGTTAGAAGTTGAAGTTGACTAGAACTCTTCCACCAAGGAAGAGTAAAGTATGTTGTTCTCTTTTATAAGTGATGCACACATACTGAAGTTAAACAAGAATTGAGAGCAAAATAACAAGTCATTTTGAGAGCAATTCCTGTGAGTTTAAGAGTGCGATCTTGAAGCTACACGAACCAGATTGAAGAACCAGCTCCATAAAGAGTTTTATGTATCTTTCTTTATTTCTAATTCAAAGTGTAATAGGCGTTTTGAGTTGTCCTTTCAGCTTTCTTAGAAGCAAATTGTACTAGGTACCTGAGTTGTGTTATTCAAGTTAGAGTTAACTTGACGTAACAGCATGTGGCGTGTTGCTATAAGGGTTAGAGTTAATCCTTAGGTTTGCAAAAGGTTGTAAACTCGAGTTGTTCAAGTTAGACTTAACTTGAAGCAGTCGCAACAACTTGTGGCTGGTTGTTATAAGGGTTAGAGTTAATCCTTAGGTTTACAAGAGTTTGTAAACTTTGTTGTTGGAGAGTTGTAGTGAAGTGTTTGGAGAAAATCCTACTGGGTAGTAGGTTGTGAATTTTTCACCTTTTGAGCAGGGTATTTTCCACGTAAAAATTCTTGTGTTCTTTATCTGCATTTATTATTTCGGAACAGTAGTATAAGGAACACATAGAAAAATCAGGTCCTTCTATAATTTATGCACATGAAAAATTGGACACCACACAAATCACCCTCCTCTAATATGGTATTGAAGTATAAAACATCAACTTCTAATCTTCTTCAATGAAAATGGATCTCTCTGTTTATTGCCCAAAGATCAGTGTCGAGGCTAACATGCTTCAGCTATGCCACAATTATTTAATTTAATAGTACTAGAAATCACTTCTATATGACGCATTAGAATCATGCATAAATTGATGTTGAGTTTGGTCTTGGCTTTTCACGTAGACACAGATTCTAGAACTGTTAGTCGGCCTACCGACCAAGCAATATTTTTACCGGTGGATTCAAAAAATAAAAAAGTAAATACATAAAAAAGTTAAGAAAATTTAATATATATATATATATATAAATATGCTAGTTTCTCGATATGTACATTGCACGTATACGTCGAGTCATGTAATAAATAAATTTATAAAATAATATTAATATTATTAAAACAAAACTTTGGGTAAATAGTTGTACATGAAAGAATATGTGGAGGTTTAGCCAAAAAAAAAAAAAAAAGAATATGTGGAGGTTAGGACGATTGACATAGTCTAAACCTACAAAGTTGAACTATCAAAGTTCAAATAGATACATGTGAAATAATTTTATTTATTTTAATTTTATGAGGTACAAACAAGTAATGGACAATATCTTATCTAATACTTCTCTATTGACGATATTCACATTATATGTTCATTTCATTCGAATCAGTTATTCGATCTGTCGTGATCAGAATTCTTGTTGTCGATACTAATATCTTTTTTGAAAGTAGTACAACTATTTCTAACCTACAAATTGCATCGTAAAAGTATGAGAATAAAATTAGTAATAAGTATCAAATAATTCTGTATGAAAATAGTGCATAAATTCCTCTAAAACTTTACAAAGATAGTGTCGTTACTATATTTTCCCCGTCTTCCAACTATACAATTCATTTAATTGGGTTATTAGTAAAAGTAATTTCGACTTGTTTGTTATTGAAGAGTAAGTGGAGTTGACACGATCTATTCGATCATTTAATAACATAGTAGTAGCTTCCATTTGATTCAAAAAAATCCTCACAGTTTCCGACACGATTAGGAAAAATGTTGGTCGGATCTTTGCCCCTTTAAAAGCTTTAACCAGGAGTTGATGTCATAATAAAAAGAACTAAAACATATAATACAAATTTAAAATAGCGTTACTCTTCGTCAACTAATATGTCAAAACTAAAATTTACATTGTGACTTGAACTTTTGTATGGCATTACTAAATCTCTTCGAGTTACTATTACTTTTATTACTCTGTCACATGAATATATTTTTGGTGCTTGACAAACAAAAGAATAAATATATCAGACCCACAAGAAGTAGTGGTACGAAGAAAACTTTTGTAAATCATATTTTTTTTCTTCACATTTTTACCTTATCTGAGAATGTAGGACTTTAAACAAAGACTCTTGTTTAGGATAATTAGCGTAGAAATTACCCTTAAGGCTACAAAAAACAAGCAATCTGGATCTTTAGGATTGAAATGGTAATATTGAGAAAGGTTTTCTTAAAGATGATTTAGTAATAAAAGCAGAGTATGTACTCAAATAAAGGTGTTACAGCAGATGCAATAATATGTTTCAGGGGTTTTGCTATTCTCTGTTCCAATAAAGAAAACAAGCAACAAAAAATATTTTTAGAATCATGTTTGTGTTTATGAGTAAAATAATACAATTGAATTTATACGTGGTTACTAAATAAGTGAATTAATTTGATCCTGAAATAAATAAATAATTGAAGAGTTACGCAATACTTAGCCTTATGATATAGATGAAACAACAGAAGCAACAATTCTAGGAACGGGGTTTCCGGGCACAACAACAAAGAAATCAAGAAATAAGAAGATAATATTGGATTGAGCTTTGTATTGAATGTAGGCGTAACTTTGCCAGAAAATTCATGTTCCTTACAATGACAACTGAGCTCACTATTTATAGCTATGAAGAAGGTCCAAGGGTTGTGCCCTTCTTTAATGTCAATTATGAGGGGCATTGATGAAGATATAACGGTGAACATAAATTTCAAATTCCTTGTAACGAGTACTGCTCTTAATGCTATGAATATTCTCTATTAAATACTACAGGGAGAAGAGAATTTATCATATCTTTATGAGCATTATTCTTCCCGGTGACAAACGAAACGGTTGCCTTCGGTCTTCAGCCACCCCCCTATCTTGGGTTCCACGTGTCCATTTCTCGGACGGTCACGTATCATAACATATTTTACCCTATACAGATAGTCCCCTTGCTTTCCGGTGACATAACTTCGTGTTACCGGGATGTTGGTAGAAACACTCTTTTGGCGGAAATTACCATAATTTACTCTGAAGGCTTCTGACGGTTGATTAGACGCATGTCTCTCCGCATTTAATGCTCCGGACACGCATCGTCCCATGATTCAACACAACTTTTGCCGATTATCGAGGTAATCATGGCCATGAATTTAGCTGCCAAAATTTTTGCTTATACGTATCAACTTCCCCCCTTATACTTCATAATTTTTCAAGCTTCCTTTATCTAACTTGCATATTGCTTCTTCATCTTGTCTCTAATTCTCTTCAAACGAAAGGCTCTTTTTTTTTCTTTCCTACAATGGCTTCTTCCTCAAAACGTACCATTTTCTCAAAAAGCAAAAACAAGGCCAAGGACTCTGCTCGCCCAATAGTGGGCTCCATCATCCCTAGAAGTCTTATTACCACAACAGACTTCGAAGAGAAATTCCATATTGCTCTCTCGTACATGGGATGTTAGCAGGTATCCCTCTTCCATATGTCCTATGAGCATTCATGTTGTGAAGGAATATTGTTGCTGCCATGATTTGGAAATTATCGCTCTTGATCTATCGGAGCGAGTCACCCTACCCAAGGAGGGTTTTACATATGTTTACAGGTATCCCAGTACTTTGGGTGCGTTATCTTTGAGCGGAGAGCTTGACTCTGTGATTGCGGAATTTTTCCTTTGTTACCAAGTGTGTTTGGCACAAGTAAGTCCTTCTGTGTGGAGGACAGTTGCTTGCTTTCGGCTTTTGTGCCAGGAAACTGGAGAGGAGCTAACCTCGTATGATGAATCTCTATTCTCCTAAAATCCCTGATAGGGGAATGATAAACCTCTACAAGCGTGGCCACCATGCTTTGTTGTCTAGCATGGATGATGAAAATGACCGTGGGTGGATGGAACGGTTCGTTGCAGTTGCCACTAATGACATCATTCTGGCAATGACTTCATCCTTTCCGGCGACTTAGAACCGCACCCGTAAGATCTTTGTTTAGTATTTCCTTTTACTAAATATTTTTATTAGCCATATTGATCCTCCGTCTTTCGTTTGTTTCAGCAACTCGATGGATCCGGCTTATTGAAGGTTTGGACCAGTGGGTACAAAAGATCTTAGATGTTGCAATGTCCGAGACTTATTTGTGGAAAGAACTGGCCCCTAAATACGGGTGGAAAGCCAAGAATCATGGTAATTCAAACTCATCTTCTTTCAATTTTCATGTGAAGAATTTGATTGATCTCTTCTAACCTGTCTATGAAGTTAGGTCTACCAGCGGGCTCTTTTGCTGTTCTCGAGGAGGATGTCTTCGATGATCATGTTGATGCGGCGAGGTTGCTTCAGGAGGCGCTTACTCGAACAAATGGCTCCGGGCCTGCTTCGAGAGAAAATGTTTCTTTACGGGGTCCCGGATGGAAGCCAAAAAACCAAAGACACGACGCTCCTCTATAGCTGAGGGAAAGAATAATAGGGTGAGGATCGATGCCCCCAAGTGATCTCCGGTAGCGATGTTGACTGTCGCTCCTTCTGGTCCGGTCATAGACACCGTGATGATCGAAGATGATGAAGAAGCTAATGATGATGAAGCATATCTACATAGAAGACAATGATCCTCATCATCTCAATAGGATGCCCAACTTGTTGAGAGAGTTACACCAACCGAGGACGATGCCTCGACACTTAGGGGAGAATTTGATTTGGTAGATAATGTTGACTCCTGTTATCGAGCCCAAATTGTTGTATCTAGTACTACGGGGCTGAGTACCGGACCCTTGCCATCTTTCGTTGGCGAGCATCCAACAACCAGTATTACATTTGATGCAGCTGCTTCTCACTCTTCAACTCCATCAGCTTCATCTCCATCTTCATCCATTCGTCCACCAGCAATTGCTACATCACCTCCACCAGCCGCACCTGACCATGAAGAAGGTGTTCCTCTTCCACAATCTACAGTTAATGGAAATTTGGGGCAAAATTATGATGCCCCTTCTGAAGATCCACAAGGAGGAGGAACGTTACCCTTTCACTCTCTACCGGATGCAACTTGCTATCTCGGCCATTGGAGCTTGCTAATTATTTGAATCCTTTGGATTTAGATAAAGACTGGGAAAAGATTCAAGCACTCTCGTGAGAGTGTCTGTTGAAAAATTCCATGCACAACACCGGAACGTTACGTTCCTTTCTTCCTTTATAACTTCTTCTATTTTTGGGTGTGAACATATCCTGGATTTTACCCTTCTTACTTTGTAAGTCCCTTCCTTCATAGGTTGATTCGTGAAAAGGAAGAGATTACGTCCGCACGTGATCTTCTTTTGGCGGAGCAGGAGCAACATGTAGCTTACCTTTTGGAACTAGAAGCCAAAGCCGCTGAGGTTGTTGTATTGGAAGCTCATTTGCGGCAAAGTGAGAAAGAAGTAATAACCCTTAGACAATAAATTGGCCCTCTGAGGGTTAGATTTGATGAAGCTAGGGCCAAATGGGTTGAAGTCCACAACATCATTCTTGCTGCAACCGAAAGTGAGGCTACCTCCACTGAAGGAGTGACTAACTTAGAGGCAGCCTTGAACTCCAAAATTGAAAAGCTTGTTGTTGTGGGGACGAAACACGACCAACTGGAAGAGAAGTACATGGAAACTATCGAGAATAATAGGTTTTTTAGTTCAACTGTCCACGGCCTTAATGTGAGCCTTAAATCTTCTAGGTCTGACCGGGAAACCTTTATGCCGAGGTAACCCAACTCAAAGAAGAACTCAAGTTCCGAGCAACTTCCCTCGTTGTTGAAAAAACTTATGTCATGTAAAGCATGAGGAGAAACACCTTGAAAAAGGCCAAAACTTGTGTCACTGATTTTGATGCCGAAATTGCTATGGCCTGCGAGCTTGAGTTAGCTTCTAAAAGTGGACTCCTAGCTAGGTCTGATGCACCTGGTCCTTTTGGTTCCATTTCCGAATTTCCGTGAACCAAAGAAGAATCGAAGAATGATGATGTTGAAGACCAAACTAGTGAAAATGTTGAGCAATCGATTGGTCTATCTACTTCTCCCGGGGGTTGAAGACCAAACTAGTGAAAATGTTGAGCAATCGATTGGTCTATCTACTTCTCCCGGGGGTGCGGACACTTCTCTTCCTCCTGGTTCCGGAGATACTCTATTTTAGATTTTCTTCTTTTTCCAGTTCTCGTACTTGTTCCATTTTGACATGTTTTTGTAACTAAAACGTCTTTTGCTCAAGTATTGTTTGAGTCTTATTTTCATTAGAATATTCATGCAAGTCTTTAATCATTGCATTTTCTTTGAGAATTTTATGTAAACTTTTTGCGTCTTATTATGTGAAAATTTTGGGTGTATTCTCCCCGAAAGCATTTTTAATTTCGGGCATAAATTCTTCCGGATCCACCCTTTAACGTGAGGGCTTTTATAAGAGATGGCCCTCTTATGTTTACAATGCTCTTGAAGAGGGAGTCTCCTGTTCATTATGGAACTAGCATTTGAAGTACTTGTGTTAACTTTCAAATGACAAAGTTATTCATCATTCATACAAGAAACAAGATAAAAACAAAATGATTTCATTTTATTCTTTCTATTTTCAAAAAATACATAAGCATTTACTATG
This sequence comes from Nicotiana paniculata, assembly GCA_005239505.1. NCBI lineage: Eukaryota > Viridiplantae > Streptophyta > Magnoliopsida > Solanales > Solanaceae > Nicotiana > Nicotiana paniculata. The sequence continues at coordinate 34,141 of ML362097.1, forward strand.
CTGAAAAGAAATTGCCATCACTTGTGGCTAACTTGTACAACTTGTTTCTACGAGGCTGGCCACGCAATCCCCGATGTCGATGACGTAATTATATTTCCGGTTTTTTGTTTCCCGGTCGACGTGACAGCTAGTGTTGCCGTTTTCTCATATCATTCCCCACCCCCAATGTTCAAATACGAAGAGTGCAAATTGGAAGACTGGAAGTCTTGTATCTTTGAAGATTCCACAAATATATTATTAGATAATCCTTAACTTGGTAACATACTTTACTTCTCTTTAGTAACTTATGCTATCGAGCGAAGGACTATCTAACAACCCTCTAGTGGTTTGTGCTCGTGAGCGATCGAGTGTCCTTTGCTCAATGGCAAACTTAACTTCCCGGGGGGAATTTGCTATAGAGCCAAAGATTACTAAACCATCCCCGAGTGAATCTTTGCTTGTGTGCCTTGCTATCAAAGGTCTTATTGCTGATGTCTTTGTAGTATGCTTCTTGTTTCCGCCTTGTTAAAAACCTTGCTAGAAAAACCCAATTGGGACAAAAATTGAACGAAGGGAAAAATAGTGCAGCACATACTTTCTGATCGGACAATGTTCATTACCAATAATATCTTTTGAGGTGTGTCACGTTCCAATTGATGGGAAACTTTTATCCATTTTGGTTTTCCAACTTGTATGAACCTTTCCCGGTGATAGCTGAAGCCCGGTAGGGGTCTTCCCATGTTGGACCTAGCTTCCCCGCATTGAGCTCCCGGGTGTAGTGAGTTACATTCCTTAAGACCAAGTCTCCTACTTTGAAGAATAGGAGGTTGGATCTTCGATGATAATACCGCTCCACTCTCTGATTTTGAGCTACCATTCTTACATGCGCCAAATCCTTGCGTTCATCGAGCGGTTCCAATTTGACTAGCATTGCTTCATTGTTCGATTCTTCATTTGTCGGGAAATATCTCAAGGTTGGTTCCCCTGCTTCCACTGGGATTAAAGCTTATGCACCGTACAGGAGGATAAAAGAGGTTTCCCATGTGCTCGACTTTGTCGTAGTTCAGTATGCCCATAAAACTCCGGGTAATTCATCGGGCCAATTTCCTTTAGCCGATTCCAACCTTTTCTTGAGGTTTTGAATAATCACTTTGTTCGTCGAATCTGCTTGACCGTTTGCGCTCGGATGATAGGGTAAAAATGTGATCCTCTTTAGTTTTAAATCTTGGAGGAACATTGTAATTTTTTCACCGATAAATTATGGCCCATTGTCGCATGCTATCTCTAATGTTATTTCGAATATGCAAGTTATATTTTCCCACCCACTTACAAAAATAGTTTGTCAAAATTAAAAGAAATCTTACTTTTCTTGGAGCCGGTGGTAGTGGTCCAACAATGTCCATCCCCATTTCATGATCGGCCGCGGAGATAGGATTGAATATAAGGGTTTTTCCGGTTGATGCACCAGTGGCACGTAGCATTGACACTTATCACATTTTAACACGAAGTCCTTGGCGTCTTGTTCCATGCGAGACCAGTAATATCTTGTCCTTACCAACTTCATTACTAAGGAATATGTGCCCGAGTGTTTGCTGCATATCCCTTCGTGAACCTCTCTCATGACATAGTTAGCTCCGGACGCTCCTAAGCATCGGGCCAGAGGGCCTTGAAAAGATTTTCTATACAATAGGCCTCGCTTGAAGTTATGTCGCGCTCTTTGGCGCGTAGTGTTGATACCCAATTTTTTCCTCACATTTTTCTAAATAGTATATATATCTTTTCAAAATGTCATTTGCATCATTACTTATATTACTATATTTATACAAGTATTTTTTTTATAATTTTCATAATTTTTAAAGCTTTTCTTGTATTAAAATTACTTTTCGCTAATTATTCCCTTAAATAATTTGCAATAACTCAATCGTCTTAATTTGTTATTGTACACCCACACTTTTTTTTGGAACTATTTTTATATTATTTCATATAATTATATTTGTATTTTAGTTATTTATGTAATCAATAATAGCCTATGTTCCTACATAAGTACTCTTTTATTACATCATTTGTGTAAAAATAGCATTTTATATTTTTATAATTAAATTATTATTTTTAATTATTTTACTGCATAAATAATATTTTTATTTATTTATTAAGTATTTTTATAAATTATTTTGGATAAATTTCGTGTATTTAAATAAAACCTCAGTTTTAAGTCCCATTTTCGGACAAAAATTGGCCCAATAACCTCAGCAGCCCAACCCAAATGACCCATTACCTTCTGACCGGCCCCGATTCCTATTCAATCCCGGCCGTTGATCTCAAATTATAAACGACCCATAATAAATCCCTACCTCCCCTTATATCCCCATAACCCCAAACCCTAGAGATAAATCCCCACCCCGCGACCTCTGTATTCTCTTATGTCTCCTCCCTCCTTCAGAAACCCTAGCCGCGTCCCCAATCTTCTCCAAATTCGAGCAAATCATGGATTCCTTTTGTGATTTATTTTCCTTTTACGTGTTACCTCGTTGTTACTTGCAAGACTATGGTGTTACTTAGTACTTGCCTAAACTTGGCAAGTACCATCTCTCAGATTCGGGCCCGTTCAACTTCAATCGCTAAGATCTGGACAATATCTCGTCCATATACATAGAAGGTCGGTTGATTCACATATCAGTGGACTGATTTTCAATCATTGAACCCTAATTAGGGTTTGAATCATGATTTCTTTCCTTTACTGATTGCCTTATTGATTGCATGTATATTTTTCTTTCCTTGTTTATGTTTGATTGACTTATTTCCTTATTTACTCGTCTGATTAACTACTATATAAACCCCTCCCCTAAATCCCCTTGAACAGACTTTTAATAACCTAATCACTGCTATTATTCTCACTATTGTCCTCTTTCACTCACGCACTCACTCTGCTACACTCGAATATTTTCTAAAACTATTGAACTCTGAAGCATCGGAGACCTGGGATTCTTGCTATTAAGATCTTTACTATTCTTTTGCTCGCATAATTTTGCTACTGGTTAGTGCTTTAACCCTTGCAATGTTAATTTTCTTTCTTTCCTTCTACATACCTATATGTGTTTGAATTGCATGAGCATGATTTAGTTGTGAATCCCTGATACTGCACTATTATGATAATGCTCAATACTCCTTTATCATCATATGATAGTTGAACGCATGAGATAGCTTACTACTTTGTCCTTAGTTTGTGTTAGGCTAGTATGTGTTCTTCATTATGGCCTTCACTTCTATGTTGGTTCTTTGTTTTCTTCTGGATCAGTTATGTACCTCTAGCATCTGAATATGTTTCAATTTTTGAGCTTCAATGTGTGCCTATTTTGATATGAATCTCATTGTTGTGACTATATGTTGTTAGTTATAGAATTTTCTCCATACCTTGTTTTGGATACCATTATAACTATATGGAAACCACCCCTCCCACCCCCCACCCCCACTTTGAATGAATCCTTTAGTGATGAGTCTTATGTCTAATTGACTGTTCTTTGTGTCCAAGCCACAACTATATGAAACATTGCTTTAAGGTTTACTCTAAACATGTTTTCCTTTCTATCATGATCCCTAGCATTACTTAGGATCTTAAGATAAACATTCCATTTTTCCTCAACTATGATCTTGTTCCCTTGCTAATATGCCTCCGAGTATGTCTTAATTCCATGTTCCTTCACTGATTACTTGGCCTGTCATAATATGTGTTTCTATGCTGCCTTGCCTTATGATGAGAATTAACATATTTGTCTTATGATGATAAGATGTATACTTATCATAAATTAGACTTCTTAGGTCTCAACCTGTAAGTGTTAATTTATGTCGAACTTTGCGAACCTGTTCCTCCCCCTAACTTCCCCTATATATGTTTGTTATGTGCCACTTTGCTAAATGTTGAAGTTCTACTAAACAAAATCTAGTGATCTTCTTGATTAGTTTTTTTGTATGGTCAACTTGGCTATGTCTATTTTAATTATAAGTGTATCACCTAACTTATGTCCCTCTATCACTATCCACTCTCCTTACTTTCTACTCATGCTATTCTGAACTCCTCATTCTTAACCGGCTGAAAGACAAGGCTACCTAGGTTCTATTGTTGGCCTCCCTAGTGTGAGCACTACTCAGGGTCCAATTGAGGCTCTTGTTAACTCTGACACACTAAGGTTTGGTCCTTAGTCACTCCCTCAATCTCAAAATTGTTCCTATTCACTCTACTTCCCCCTTGTTATGTGTTGTGTACCTGAATTGGTTGTTTCAAGTGATGCAACACTTGGTGTTGTGGTTGGTTAAATTAGTTTTGGACTCTTCTATGGATCCCTGAATCGTGTATTGAATGTGGTTCTTTGTTGAAGGCCTGGGTACGCTGTGTAAGAGTTGTTGAAGGCCCAGGCAATGCAGGATATTTATTTCATTTTTTGGGCCTGCTGTAGGCCTATTATTATTGTTATGTAGCATTCATACTTTCACTCATTATTGGGCCTGTAATAAACTTTGTATAAGCAATTGGGGTATTAGTAAAAAAGGAATGGGTAGAGTTTAATATCTACATGCAATGGATAGAGGACGTGCCTATGGGACTTAATAATGTGTTTGCTATATGTGTTGTTCGATTACATGAGCACTATAGAGATCATGACATTAGGAGAAGCACATACACACACACTACTTGTTTACTATTAATCATGATTTCAAATACTATGTCTACTGCTACGTGTTTATATTTATAGACAGCATGCCTATAGGAAGTAAACAATCATTCAATCTTCATGACTACTTTCAAATACATTAGAAACCTTCCTATAAGAACAAATGTCAGTGAGTTTTCCTTCAATTCGCTTCAGTTATTCACTAGAAATTATGCTGGTAGGATTTTTGATCACTTTATTCCTCATTGTATCACATTGATCACTAGAAATCTTGTGTATAGGTGCCCTAGATAAGGTTTACAACTATCCAAATAGAGGTCCAAAACCTCATGGACCATAGGTATGGGACGGGTAGTGCACGTATAGGGCACGACTTAGAATTGAATTAGAGCGCTTTTAGGTAAACAACTTTAATATAGTAATCGGGTAGCAGAGGATGATAGTCTGTGCCCGCTGAATAATATGAGTAACACCCCATCTCGAGGGAATTACGAAATATTATTTATGTTGCACGGGGTAATCCTTTAGGCTAAAAAACTTAGGACCCACCCCCCGTTTTCTTTCTTTTACAAGAATCAAAAATAGTTGTACTCATCTGTTCAAAATCTTTTATAATAAAATTTTCAAAATTTGTGCTTTCTCTTAATTTATTTGACTAATCCATATAATTTAAGTTCAGCCGGGACCCACATTTGTGGTCCTCGAAGAGTGTCTAACACCTTCTCTTCGAGGTAATTTCGAGCCCTTACCCGATCTTTGGTGATGTAAACTAGTTGAACCAGAGTCATTTGCAAATAGGTGCCCTAATGCACCTTAAAAATCGTTAGGTGACGGCTCTCCTCTTTTAATATCTCTTTAAAAGAGTTGTCATGTGTCGAAACCCGATTTCGCGAAAAAAAGGGCGTGACATGCAGCGCCTTGGATATTTTGGGGTCTTCAGGTAGCTTCTCATATTCGAGATAATCGATAATTCCATTCCTCCAGTCCCAAACTAGGTTAGTTAGATTTACCTCATAGTAACCATCTGTGTCCAGGACTGAGTTCATCAGTTGTACTACCATCTCGGAATCTGATTCCTTTATTTATGTTGATGATCCTATGTTTGCTAGTGTGTCTGCTTCTATATTTTCTTCCCTTGGGATATGAATAATTGACCATTCTTGAAATCGCGCCAGTAGAGCCTGAACCTTTACCACGTATTGTTGCATGCTCTCATTTTTTAGTGTCGAAGGTCCTGTAGACCTGATTTACCACCAGCTGTGAGTTACATTTGATTTCAATGACCTTGTAGTCAAGCCCCCAGGCCAACTCGAGTCCTGCAATCAAGGCTTCATATTATGCTTCATTGTTAGTTAAATGGACTGTCCTAATGGTTTGCCTTAAGGTTTCCCGAGCTCGGACCCTTTTACGTTGGAAGCACCATCATAAATAAGGTCCAAACCCCTGATGTCAATTCCGATACCATTATTGCTTCCTTGTTTTCCAGAGGCAATAATCTCGGACTGAAATCGGCCACAAAGTCAGCTAAGACTTGCGAGTTAATTGCAGTCCTTGGCTTATATTCTATGTCGAATTCACTCATTTCGATGGCCCATTTGGCCAATCTCCTCGAGAGATCGAGTTTATGGAGGATTTTTCGCAAAGGAAAAGTAGACACCACGGCTATCCGATGGCATTGGAAGCAGGGCTTCAGCTTCCGAGCGGCAACTGTGAGAGCTAAGGCTAGTTTTTTCAAATGAGGGTAACGATTTTTTGCTCCCTCTAAAATTTTACTAACATAATAAATGGGAGATTGCACACCTTCGTCCGCTCGGAATAAAACTGCACTTACCGCGACTTCCGAGATCGCAAGGTAAACCATCAAAGTTTCCCCTTCTTTTGTCTTTGAAATCAATGAAGGGCTTGACAAGTACTTATTTAAATCACTCAAAGCATGTTGGCACTCCGGGGTACATTCGAAATTACTTTTATTTTTGAGTAGAGTGAAGAAATGATGACATTTTTCTGACGACCGGGAAATGAATCTGCTAAAAGCTGCCAATCTTCCCGTGAGCCTTTGGACTTCCTTCACATTTGATAGTTGGTCCGGGATATATTCTATGGCTTTGATCTTATCGGGGTTTGCTTCAATCCCCTTTTGTGATATCGAAAATCCCAGAAACTTACCAGAACTGACCCCGAATGCGCATTTCTCGGGATTAAGTTTCATATTATGCTTCCTTAATATGTCAAAAGTCTCTTGCAGATGTTTAAGATGATCACATGCATTTAAAGACTTAATGAGCATATCGTCTATATAAACTACCATAGTGTTTCCTATTTGACTTTTAAACATCCTGTTCATGAGCCGTTGATAAGTGGCTCCGATGTTTTTCAACCCGTAGGGCATCACATTGTAACAATATGATACTGAAATTCGTTATAAATGAAGTTTTTTCCTGATCTTCCGTGTTTATCTTAATTTAGTTGTACCCGGAGTAAGCATCGAGGAAACTCATTAACTCTTTCCCGGCTGTGGCATCAATCATTTGATCAATGTTTGGAGGTGGTAACGATTCTTTCAGGAACGCTTGTTAAGATCTTTATAATCTACAAATATGCCAAACTTATTATTTTTCTTAGGAACTACTACTATATTAGCTATCCAATCCAGATATCTTACCTTTCATATCGAATCGATATTAAGTAAACGAGTTACCTCTTCTTTGACGAATTTATTCTTGGCTTCGATGATGGGGCTCTTATTTGTCCTACCAGAGGTATATTAGGATCCAAACTTAACTTGTATACTGCTACCTCTTTTGGGATGCCAGTCATATCCTTATGCAACCATGCAAAACAATTGGTGTTAGATTTAAAGAACTTGGAAATATCTCGGTACCTGATAATTTTCCAACGCTGGGCTAACTTTATCTAGTTCAGGAGTAGGTGCTGGTCCCTGTAATTGTATGCCACGTGTTCCTTTCCTTTTCTACTGGAGACGGAAATTGCATTCATCTCCCTTGCTGCTGGTTGGTCACCCCTTATCTGCTTAATTCCCTCGGGCGTTGGAAACTTCAGTAATTTACGGTATATTGATGGTACAACTTTCATCTCGTACAACCATGGCCTTCCTATAATGGTGTTGTATCCCATATCAGTTTTCATTACTCCTTCAGTGTTTGTGAGTAATAAAACTTCTCCCCGGGTTGTCACACTTGCGAGGTTGAATCCGGTGAGGAGCTTTGTGGCCGGAATAATGCTTCCGGTGAGTTTATCTTGCTCCAATACTCTCCATTGTATGATATGAGATGAACTCTTTGGATCCACTAGAACACATTTAATCTTAAAATCTAGCACATTTAAAGCAATTATTAGTGCGTCGTTGTGTGATAGCAGCACACCGTCTACGTCGTCCTCCATAAAAGTGATATCATCTTCCCGAAGCTTTTCGCTATGCGTTATTGATACTTTTGTCTTCTTTGTGTTGAAAAGGTGAACCCGTTAATATCGTTCCCTCCGAAGATCATGTTGATTGTTTGAAGCGGGGGATCTTCTCTTGCTTTCAATGGTTCCGTGTTGTCTCAATTACAACCATAATTGTTCTTAGCTCGGTCACTCAAGAATTCTCTAAGGTGACCATTCTTCAGTAATGTTTCCATTTCTTTCGGGAGATGCCGACAGTTCCCTATCCGGTGTCCATTCGTCCCGTGGTATTCACACCACAAGTTGGGATCCCTCTATCTAGAATTAGATCTCATTGGTTTTAGGAATCGTGCTTCTTTTATGTTTCTCATGGTCTATACCAACTCCACTATACTAACGTTGAAGCTGTATTCTAATAATTTGGAGTAAGAAGGATCCCACGATCCTGCCTCTTATTTATCCTGTAGTGATCGATTGTTCCGGCTGTGATCAGTCCTCCTGCTAATCGTGAACCTGCTCGCTATTTGAAAACCTTTGTTGCGGCCTTCGGTTCGTTCGTAAGGCAAAACCTGGCCCCTCAAAGTCTGCATGCCCGCGTCATAATCATATTTTGATTTTTCATTGTTCTTTTCTCATCCTTTGGTTGATGATTGAAAACCAACCTGATAATCTTGGATCCTTATTTTTGATTTATACCAGTTGTGGACATCCGCTCGGGTCGTTGCTTGAAATTCGAGTAGGCTTTCCTTCAATTTTCGGGAAGCGTCTAAACTTCTCGGATTAAATCCTTTGGTGAATGCCTCAGCCGCCCGTTTATCCGGGACAACCGAGAACAACATTCTCTTTTTTTGGAATTGGTTACTAAACTCACGTAGCAGCTCAGACTCTCTTTGCGCTATCCTGAATATGTCGGCCTTTCGGGCCTGTACTTTTCTTGCCCCTACATTAGCCTTGATGAAAGAATTCGCAAGCATTTCAAAGGAATCTATGGAATGCTCGAGTAACAACGAATACCATATCAAGGCCTCCCTCGTGAGGGTTTTATCGCGCCCAATTGCACACCTTAAAACAAGGTATGAAATAGTCTATTGCAATTATAGTAACCCTACGAAGAGTCGGGATCGAATCCACAGGGAGCTAGATGGGAGTTAGGAGTATATATTTTAATGCGTGAAATGGGGTTATCTTGATTTGCTCTTCCAAATAAAGAGTTTTATTTATAATGCTAATTTGACACTAAAGTTTGCAGAATAAAGAAATAAGAAAAGGATAATTGTTTTTGATGATTTTCAAATTGATAAAAGGCCTAGGGCTGTGACCATTACCTAGGTGTTTGCCTAATGAGATAAAAACCTTAATGCTTGTTTTGTTCATCGGGGTATATTATAGCTATCAATCCTCTATTACGCACTCAATACCTCTTAGTCAGAGAATGATTTTGCCCAATTTGGCTTTCTTAAGACCAAATGGGTATCACACAAAATAGTTGATAAAAGTTCAAATCGGGTTATTACTATCTCTAGGTTGAACCCTTTTAACCGGATTAATCAATCTCTCAATTTACCCAATTACTTTTTAGCCAAATTTTTCTAGACTAAGTCTCTCTTTATCAAGTAGAAACTAAGTCAAATAGGCATAAATTAATATTTGCAACCATTAATTCCACAAATTAAAGCACGAATTAGGCTAAATAACAAACACTCAATCATAAACAAGCACTAATTATTTACCTATAAGATTTACACACTAAGGTTGGGACACAACCCTAGTAAAAATCTAACTACTCATGCTTGAGGTTGAAGAAAAAGAAGAAGAAATACTAATTAAACTCATGATGTAAGCTAAAATTAATAAAATCTATTGTAAAATACACCAATATATAATAAACTTCCAAAAGAGACAGAGAAAAATGACTACAGAACTTGTTGTTGTCCAAACTTGACCTAATTTCATGAAAATCTTCTATTTATACTAGGTTGGAAATTTCGGACAAAAATACCCTTCAGGAGGTTCTACGGCCCACAATTCCATGTGCGGTCCGCAAAATTCTTCATCTGGGAGGAGCTGGGAATCTGCGGCCGCTCAATTCTAAATTGCGTCCTCGAGGCAGTATATGTGCGGACCGCAGAAATCCAATTGTGGCTGCAAAGCACTCTTTTGCGGTTCGGAAGTTTAACATTGCGGCCGTAAGGCATGTTTTTACGGTCTTCATAATTCTCATCACGGCCAAAAGGAATAATTTTGCGGTCCACAATAATAGATTTGCAGCCGCAAGATGATCTTCTGCGGCCGCACAAATCTTGTGCAGACCGCAATTTTGAAGAGGCTCTAATGTCATCTCTCTGGGTTTGGACATTGCCTAGGTTTTGCGGCCGCAAAAATTAATGTGCGATCCGTAATTTCCTCACAAATCTGCTGAGTTCTCCTTTGTTGATTTGCGGCCGCATATGGAATTCTACGGACCGCACATTGTCAGCTTTTGTGCCTTTGATTTCATTGTGTTTAGATTACTCCTTTTTGAATCAGATTTCACATCGGGAGTCTAACTTCCAAGATTCATGAAATTGTGCACATTTCATTAGTTTCGGGAATATATTTCAATTCTTTTAGACCAAAAGAAAAAGGTAACAGGTGCTAATAAGTAGTCAAAATCCCCACTTATCAACTCCCCAAATTTAAGTTTTTGCTTGTCCTCAAGCAAACAAAATAGATCCCTCCTCCATAAGTGAGAGTAAATTTAGCCAGTTAAAGATGATCCATTCACACATCAGTTGGGACCAACAATTACCCACACTACTCATGTATTATCAACAAGGCGACAATTTACACATTCGTGCACATATAGTTCTAATGTGACACTTGAGCCTCAAGATTTTACTTTATTCATCAAGGAATCTCGCTCTCTCATGTAGGTCATTGTGGATTCTAAACTCCTCCTCCTCTACTCTCCTTTTTCATAGATCACTTAAGAATTTTAGCCATCAATCCAAAGTCTTATTAAAGGTTCACTTATCTCTCTCAAGAGAATGTCGCAAGAACGGCTTCAAGTACTATAGGTTTTCCCCTTATGTGGATCACTACTAATATAAGCTTACTCGACTTGAAATCAGATAGGACTTCTTTCAGGATGTAATGAAGGCTTTTGGGTTAGGATTGGATACAATATGGTTTAGTGGTTACACATTTCCTTAAGCACTCCATCTTTTTATTCTCGGCTCACACCTTGCCAATTCTTTGAGGCACTTTCTTTTCCTTGGGAAACTAGAGAGATTTAACGTCACTCTTTCTGGATCATGGCATTCCCTTTCTCCCTTTTTGATTTGCCTTTTCTTCTCATCATTTCTTTTTCTCTTTTTTGTGCCTTGATACCCCTTTTCAATTTCCTTGTCTCTCCCCCAAACTTACATTTTTAGCCATTTGTTTCATATTAGTGTTAAGGAAAGCTCAAGTTCCAAGAGAGGGTCACAATAGAACGGGTAAAGGATTGTAACATGGTTTTCTAATGAGAAAGACTAAAGGCTTGAAGAGGTTGACTAGGGATAACATCATTGGTAGGCAATAGGAAATTCAAACGGGTCAAGGAAATCCTACAATCACTTCTCAAGCCAAGAAAAATATAGGATTTTGCCTTGAAACACATTCGGGGCAAGTTCTAGAGCTTTCACACGGTTACTTGGACTAGAAACAAAGCATCTCACCCCTCACGTGACCGGATTGATAAAGAGAATAGAGACGAGGACCCAAAACAACCACATTCAAGATTGAAAATCACTATGGTTTGATTAAACCACTCGATGGTTGCCTAAGTCAACACAAAAGTCCCAAATCACTAATGATAGATATTTCTTTCAAAAACCTTGTTTCTAACTATAAGCACGTATCTAAGTATGTAGGTGCTAAGTGGAACATGTTTGACTCTTCGAGAAGGACTTAATTAGGTCTTTTTATTCATTACTCCTATCATTATTTTCTAAACATCAAAAATGGACCAGTCCCTTCAAAAGGTTGTCATGACATCCATCTTTGGAAAGAGTCACGCGGTTCACACAAAACTACCTTTGGAAAGAACTGTGGCATTAAGAAAACCAAAGTCTTATTATTTACTAAAATTCAAAAACCAGGAAGGAAAAGAATAAGTATTACCTCTTTTGAAGGCCCTTATTGCGCCAACATACATCTAATGGCATAGACTGATGCCTTAGTATGAACAGCTACTAAATTAAGCACTCACTAATAAGAAAAACAGACTCGAAGAAGTTATAGAGCAAAAACTATTGAAAGCATAATAAATATACATAATGAGGAAGAAAGAGAATATATATATACATAATGTCTACAATGTTTCACAAAATACGAGTTAATTATATGAGAAACATCTAATAAGATCGAACTCTACCCCTCCCCCCCCCCTCCCCGAATAAAGATAAGCATTGTCCCCAATGCTTCACAAAATAAGGCTAAAGGAAAAGAAGAGTAAATAAAACTCCTTATGGCTCTTTGGACATCTCTGTTAACATAGCAACGTCACCGCCCTCAATCTCATCCAACTGGATCTCATCATCCTCAACTCTGGGAGTGACTGGGTTGGTGAACATCTGACGCGCTGCCTCGGCAGTGTCAGCAGCGTTGTCTGGCTCCTCAGACTAGCCAACTAGTGCTGTAGGTGCTGTAGTCTCTAGACCTAGGTGTTGTGGGTCAATCAGCATATCAAAAGGAATGTCTCCAGCTATTGCAAACTTGGTAACCTGTTTCTGAAGCTTGTCCATTGACTTCTTGGACGCATGGGACTTTCTCATTTTCTTTACTTCCTCGCCCATCTCTTTGATCACTAGCCCATGATGCACCAATGTTTCCATAATTGTGTTCTGGTTCTCCAGGAGCCTTCAATGTTTCTTCCACTGACGGGGGTATCTGAGGTGCCTGAATAGTAGACTGTGTTGCAACACTACTGGATAAGTCAGACAGCTTTGCAATGACTGTCTGCATCCAGTTGTTGAGGCTTGCCATTGTTTAAGAGACTCACAACACTGAAAGTGGTGCAATCGACATGGGCATCGAACTTAAAATCGGTGTGGAACCTTTGATAGGGACTACATTCGGAACTAAGGATGGTGGTGGAGGCATAGTTGTAGCACTGGATGAAGGATCGACCGATGTGGATGGAATGTAAATTGTCTCTTCAACTGTCATCGATGGCTCATCAGACTGACCTGTGGTGGTAGATGTCTTACCCTTTTTCTTAGGGTTGTGCGCAACCATGTGAAAGGATTCCTTGGCCGCACTTTTGTGTCAAAATCCTTCGACTCTACCCAGCATCCGTGAGAAACTCTATATAGGTGTTGGGATACAGGTAGGATGTGTCAGCTTGCAGAGTGATAATAGAGATATTGGCTGACATCACAGCACCCACATTGATAAGGCACTTGATGGTAGGCTATAACTATGTATTTTGGCCACTATTTGCACTCCAATTCACTGCATGTTACTGATGTTTGAGTGTTAAATGATAATAAATTGCTCTGACTAAGTGATTTATGCTTTGCAGGAGCAATTGCGGGATACAATGAGCTTAGGGAGCATTTTGAGTTAATATGGAGCGTTGGAGGCCAAGTAAAAGCTTATGGAGTACATTGGGAGCTCGTTCGAGGATCAATGGAGGTTCACACACTTAAAAAGAAGAATGAAAATGATAGAAAAAATTTCCCAGGTGACGGCCGCGCACTGGGCCGCGCAAGTCAAGTAGAAACTATCAAATGTGCGTGGCCAGATGCGCAGTCACATGCACAAGTGCACGGCCGCACACGTGCTTCCGAGAAAATATTTTGTAGGGCTAAAATTGTAATTTTGGGGGCGACTTTCCTTGACCTATATGAAGCCTAAATCGTCTAAAAAGAGGGTATCTTGGAATTTAGGAGGAACTTTTGAGGGGGAAAAAGCACAGAAGCAATGGTAAATCGAGATACTAGATCCAATTCACTCAATACGAAAGTTAGGTTGAATTTGGGAATGGTAATGTCTTCTAGTTCTTCTAGTACTCTCGTTTTGAATACTTTTGTAGTTATGGAGTAATTCTCCTCAGGGTTGTTGACGGATGTTGTGAATCGATTATTGTTTTGGGTTTTGTTCTATGTTAATTGCCCGAATTTACTGAATGAGTGCTTAATTGAATTGCAAGGTTTATTGTAGTTTTACTTTAATCAAAAGAGAAGTTTACTATTATTTGCTTTGTGTTATCTTAATTGGGTTTACTTTTCTCCTCTTATAGGTAATCAAAAGAGCTTAAGGAGTTATTGATTTACCCAGTTCAGGAGAATAATCGAGATGTGTTCTCCGAAAGATCATTCATTTACTATTCTTTTGCATACATTCACACGGTCTGTTATTGGGCTAGCTAAAGGAATCAAATTCATTCAGAATACGAATTGAAATCTCTAAAATAGTCTAATTATCTATTGAAATCGAGAGAATCAATAGAAGCTAATATTTAATTGAGCATAGAGTTACCCAGAACAATAGTTGATCACATATCTTGTCATCACCCTTGCCTCTCTCATCGATATTCCTTTTTTATTACTAACCATTCGGGTATCACAAGTTTCTTACTGCTGATAATCTTAATTTATTTGTAGTCAATAATAACATAAATCAAAAGGTTGATTATCCTGGATAGTGTTAATTTGAAAAATTAATAGAACATTGTTGAAACCAATCCCTGTGGAGACGATTTAATACTATATTGACTAGTGAGCCTAAGTTTATACAGCAGTTTTACGCTCGTCAAATTTCGGCGTCATTGCCGTGTATTGGAGACTAATAGTGTTTAACTTAGTTTTTAGTGCTAATTAAGGAATTACTTTATTTTATTTTCTTTTTTTACGCTCTTTTCATCTGTGTGCATGCAACGGGTTAAGTTCAGTAGTGTATGAATCGATACTCTTCAAAGGACTTGGTGCCATACGACCCAGAGTTAGACAAACACTCGAGCCAATTGAAAAGAGATAAAGGAGCGAGTGGATTGTTGTTGGGTCAGTCTTCAACTCAGGATAAAATGGTACACAATGAAGAGATAGTAGACCTAGCTGCTAGAGAGGCGGTTCAGCAACAGGAAGCACGATTAGCAGCTGAAGCGGCTCGCAAAATTGCTGATGAAACGGTTGATGGAGATCAAAGACTCAATCCAAATCGAATTATCGAGGATCCCTTTGAAAATGTAGGTCATAGGCCTGGGAGATTATGCTAGACGTGTGTAGAACCAACAACAGTCTAGTGTGAGGCCTCCACCCATCGATGCCAACAATTTTGAACTCAAATAGGGAGTCATCCAGACCATTCAGAATAACTGCATTTTCAGAGGCAAACCCAATGAAGATCCCAACAACCATCTAATGGACTTTGATGAAATAATGAACACATTCCGCTAACATGATGCTATATACCTCAGAACATTCCCATTCTTGTTAAAGGATGATGCAAAGTAGTGACTAAGAAGTTTGCCTACAGGGTCAATTTGGGAAGAGATGACTACCAAGCTTTTAGAAAAATATGTCTCGGCTGCTAAGAGGGGAAGGATGAGGAAGGAGATTCATAATTAAATCCAAGGAAAAGGAGAGAAAATGTTCGAAGCATGGAAAAGATTTAAGGAGCTACTGCGGAGGTGCCCTCACAACGGAATGGAGCAATGGATACAACTTCAGGACTTTTGGGACGGTTTAAACCCGTCATCAAGGAGATTTCTAAATAGTGTAGTTACAGGCTCTCTAATGAAGAAAACTCTGGAAGAGATTGTTACTCTCTTGAATGAAATATCTGAAGATGCAAATCAATGGTCCACAGACCAAGGGGATCGAAAACATCAGCATGGGTGCACCAATTAGAATCGACGGTAGCAATGTAGGCCCAAATTGCATCAATGGCTAAGGACATCAAGAAATTGACTATGGCTCAGGTGCAAACTCAACCACAGGTGGGTTGATATATCTATGGGATGGGACACCCTACACAAGAGTGTCAAGCTACAGCTGAGGAGGTCAATTTTGTGGGAAATTTTAATAGAGGGAACTACCAAAGTGGGAACAACTTTAATGCTATGGGTCAAAGACATCCAGGTTTCTCGTGGAGTTCACCTAATGGGAGCTTGAACTCATGGCAAAAAAATAATCTCATACCCTAGGGTCAGAGACCACCAAGTTTTCAAAACTAGCAGAGGCAAAAATACCAGCCACCACAGCCAAATCAGTCAAATATGGAAGATCTCATGAAGGCATTCCTCAACAAAACAGACGAAAAATTCGAGCCTCAGGGTACGACTATCTGGAATTTAGAAAGGAAAATAGGACAGATTGCAAATTTGGTGTCTGAGAGGGCTCCTGGGACTCTTCCATCCTTCACTAAAAAGAACCCGAAGGAAACAATCAAAGTGGTATCTCTTAGAAATGGAAAATAATTGACTAATCAAATAGTGAAAGGTAAATCGGAAGTGGTGAACAAGCAGACTGAGACACCATCAGAGGAAAAGAATGAAGAGCACAAGAGCCAGAATATTGGGGTGCAAAAAGAAATTGAAGAAACTAGACATATGCCAGCTTTACCTTTCCCTCAAAAGTTGAAGCGGGAGAAACTTGACAAGTGTTTTGGGAGATTCTTGGAGATGCTCAAACAACTTTATGTTAACATACCGTTCATAGAGGTACTCACTCAAATGCCCGCTTATGCAAAGTTCTTAAAGAAAATATTGTCTAGCAAGAGAAAATTAGAGGAGACAATAGTGGTCAAGCTGAATGCCCACTGCAGTGCTATATTGTAAAACAATATTCCCCAAAAGTGTGGGGACCCAGGAAGCTTCACCATACCAAGCTCGTTGGGGAGTGAAAATTTTATCTGGGCCCTCTATGATTCAGGTGCGTCTATAAATTTAATGTCTCTGTCTGTATTCAAGAAACTGGAAGGTGAATTTGAAGCGATCAAATCAATATCAGTGTCCCTACAACTGGTCGACTAGACTTGAGGGAATCATTGAAGATATTTTGGTGGGGGTGGAAAAGTTTGTTTCCCCGTCGATTTTATTGTGGTGGATATGGATGCGAACAAGGAGGTACCTTTAATTATAGGGAGACCATTTTTATGTACAGGTAGAGCCATCCTTGATATTTATAAGGGGCAGCTTATGCTAGAGTGGGAACTGAGAAAGTAGTTTTCCAGATGAAGAGAAGGATGAAATACCCCAGTGATGAGATATCTGCCTACTCGTGTTTCAAGCTAGATATCATTGGGGAGTTGGCTGAGAAGTACAAGTCTGAAAAGATTGTGGGGGATACTCTAGAGAGGTGTATTACCTAGTTTGGCACAGTGGATGATGGAGATCCCGAAGTAAAGAAAGAGGCTGAAGCTCTTGAAACTAAAGAGAAAGTGGTTGATGATGAGATAATAAAATAATAGGCTTCTAAGCCCAATGTGGAATTGAAAGTCTTCCCTATCACTTGAAATATGCTTTTCTTGAAACTAACAACTTTCCTGTGATTATTTCTGTTGATTTGATAGGTACACAAGAACAAAAACTGGTGGAGCTGCTGTTGAAGTACAAGAAGGCCATTGGTTGGAGCATTAATGATATTCAAAGAATCAGTCCAGCCATATACATGCACAAAATCTTGCTGGAAGAAAATAGCAAGCCAGTGGTGCAACCTCAACGCAAGATGAACAAAAATTTGGAGGAGGTAGTGCACAAGGAGATCATCAAATTGCTAGATGCGGGAGTAATTTTTCCAATTTCTCATAGTCAGTAGACCAGTCCAATGCAAGTTGTACCCAAAAAAGGGGGCATGACAGTGGTGAAAAATGAAGATAATGAATTGATCCCCATAAGAACAGTCACATGGTGGGGAATGTACATTGATTATATAAGGCTAAATGAGGCAACAAGGAAAGACCATTTTCCACTCCCTTTTATTGATCAAATGCTCGAAAAGGTAGATGGACACGGATGCTACTGCTTCCTGGATAGGTATTCAGGCTACAATCAGATACCCATTTCCCCAGAAGATGTTGAGAAGACCACATTCACTTGCCCGTCAGGTATTTTCTCTTACAGGAGGATGTTGTTTGGGCTATGTAATGCACCTGCCACTTTTTAGAGGTGCATGATGTCTATATTCTCTGACTTAAACGGGAAGTGTCTAGAGGTGTTCATGGATGATTTCACCCTTTTTGGTGATGACTTTGAGGATTGTTTGATGAATTTGAAGCTCGTGCTTGAACGTTGTGAAGCTATTCACTTGGTTCTTAACTGGGAGAAGTGTCACTTCATGGTAAAGGAGGGAATTGTCCTGGGCCACAAGGTAACTGCGCATGGGATTAAGGTTGAAAAATCTAAGGTGGATGTTATTTCTAGTCTCCCTCCTCCGACTTCAGTGAAGAGCATAAGAAGCTTCTTGGGACATGTTGGGTTCGATAGGAGGTTTATAAAAAAATTCTAGCATTACCAAGCCGGTGACATAATTGCTAGCGAAGGATGCCAAGTTTATTTTCAATATGTAGTGCTTAAGAGAATTCGAATTGATAAAGGAAAAGCTTGTGAGTGCTCCTATTATGGTGACACGTGATGGAGCCAGCTATATGAGATAATGTCTGAAGTGGTTGGTGTTGCTTCTCCAAGAGTTTGACTTGGAAATAAAAAATATGAAGGGCATAGGAAATTAATTCGCAGATCATCTATCTCGGCTTACGAAACCCCCAGTTGAAACAGTCGAAATAAGGGAAGAGTTCCCTGATGAGCAGATTTTTCCATAGCACCGATTTCTGGAAGGTCGCCATGGTATGCAGATGTAGGCAACTTTTTGGCTAGTGGATGGTTACCCCGTGACCTCACTCGTGATCAAAGAATGAAGCTTCAAGGTGAGGTAAAAAGTTATTTTTGGGATGACCCGTTCTTATTTAAATTGTGAGCAGATGTTGTGATTCGACGATGTGTGTCTGAAGGAGAAATGGCAAGCATTCTATCTCATTCCATGGTGGAGCAGCTAGAGGTCACTATGGTGGAAATCGCACTGCAGCAAAGGTCATAGAAGTCAGGTTCTTTTGGCCTACTCTATACAAAGATGCAAGGGCGTATGTAGATGCATGTGACAATTGTTAGAGATCAGGTAACATTAGCAAGAGGGATGAAATGCCGCTCAATTCCATTCTGGTATGTGAAATTTTTTATGTTTTGGGCATCGACTTCATGGTTTCGTTCCCAATGTCACATTCTTATGAGTATATCCTAGTAGCCGTTGACTACGTATCTATATGGGTAGAAGCAATCCTTACTAGGACCAATCATGCTCGGGTGGTGAGTGAGTTTTTGCGGAAAAACATCTTTACCTATTTTGGGACACCTCGAGTGATCATCAGTGACAATGGGTCACACTTTGTGAATAAGCAGTTTGCTGCACTGCTGTCCAAGTATAGGGTCACACACAAAAAATGAACCCCGTACCATGCCCAAACTAGAGGGCAAGTCAAAGTGGCTAACTGGGAACTAAAATGAACTCTTGAAAAGACGGTTAGTGTTTCTTGAAAAGATTGGTATGTCAAGTTGGATGAAGCACTATGGGCGTATAGAACTGCATTTAAAACAACCATAGGGACTTCACCATTCAAAGTATTGTATGGTAAGTTATGTCAACTACCTGTTGAGATAGACATAAGGATTATTGGGAAATTAAGATTTAAGATGCTTAATCTTGAGATTAGTCTTGCAGGTGATTGAAGGTTGGAGTAGATGAATGAATTGGAATAGTTTAGACTGGACGCGTATGAAAGTGCACGGATCTTCAAGGAAAAGACTAAAAAGTGGCATGATCATCTGATTAAGCCAAAAGAGTTTCATGAAGGGGACAGAGTCTTTCTATACAACAGTAGACTCAGATTATTTCTCGAAAAGTTCAAGCCTAGATGGACAGGACCATATTTGGTGAAGCATGTATCACCATACGGGGCAATTGAGATCCAGAACTAAGACGGAACATAAAGTTTAAAGTAACTGGGCACAGACTAAAACTATCTTATTCGAGGACTTGCACAACAATCCTCAAGCATCAAAATCAACTGAGGATGCCCGGTTGAGTCAAGCTGACGACTATAACACAGAACTACCTCTAACCCTTCTACTAGTTAGATTTTTCTTTTCTTTCTACTTCATATTTGTTCACAACATAGAATAGATAGAAATTAGTGTGCACTGTGATGTAGTAGGTATTAATCGAAAAAAAAATTCAAACATGCGCAATCGCGGTGTTGACCGCACATATGGCCCCGCACTTTCAGGCCATCACTGCCAAACATTCCCGGCCATGCATAGACCGTGCACCTAGCCGCGCATTCTTGGACCTTCAATCCCACACATGCACAGCCGCGCACCGACCAGGCACAAGTACATTTTTTTTCTTCCCCTTTCGTTCCTTCACATTATTCGACCCCTCCCCCCTTCTCTCATCTCTTCTCTACATAGACATCCACCATCAATTGAAGTGTCTTCTTCCTTCTTCTCCCCAACCCAAATCCTCACAAGCTCCCCTCAGGTAAGTGAGATGTTTTCTCCTCTTGATTTCATTTATTTTCTTTTCTTCTCCTTGAATTGTAGTAGACTTTTGTTAGTTTTTTTTTGTTTATTTTTCTCTATTTTGTTATACCTATTTTTGTGTTGGGGTACTAGTTAAATTTTACCATGCTAGGTTGGGTGTAACATTGGTGGATATTTTGCAAAAATTGGGGGTTAGAGAGTCGTTGTTTGGGGGCTTGGGTGAACTGGGCACATCAAGTGTTTATTTAAATTCCCCAATGAGATTGAGAATCTAATTTCGTGACCAAGTGTGCTGGTGAAGTATGGGTAGCCACTCTTGGGTCACATATCATGTTTTTAGCTGAAGTTGATGTTTGTTTCAGGTATGACACCATCCAAGAAACGAAGAGCCTTAGGTGCCTCCTCTAGTGGTCAAGCTGGCTCGTCCCAACTGCGAGTTTATGCCAATGCTCACCCATATGATAATAACAAGTTCGTGTCCAGTGCCGCCCAGGAACGCTTCTGTAAAAAGGCACCCAAGAAACCCATACCGGAGAGGGGAATTGATATGGTGTCCCTAAAAAATGACTGCCCCAATAAGTATCGTGAATTTGTGCGGCGAGGGATGGGGATAATTTTTTAAGAACCTGACAAAGACAATTTAATAGTTCTTCAGGAGTTTTATGCGAACTGCCCGAAACATGTTAACCATGTCTGTACGATTTGAAAGAATAGTGTGGACGCGTCCATAGAGGACATTTTGAGGGCCTACCATGATGCAAAAGAATACTATGACACATATAGCAGAGAACCACTCATGTGGAATTTGTTCTTCAGAACAATTTGTGTGCCCAACAAAGAGGTAGTGTGGCTTACGTCGGGGCGGAAGTTTCATTCGGTATCGCTGACCTTTAAAGGGAAGTTTTGGCTCCACATCATAAATAGCCGCCTGCTTCCTTCCTCCAATACCACTGAGGTGAATGGTCCCTGGGCTGCACCCATCTGGTGTTTTCTAAATGGCCATGATTTTTATGTGGCTAAGTTATTCACGGTGAGATGTTCATTCTCTGTCCTGTGAAAAGGTATGGGTTCTTCTTTCCATCCTTTATCACAAGATTATGCCGTCAGGCACGTGTAACGGAATACGGGGACTTGGATGGGAAAGTAAAAAGGGAACAAAAGTTTTGGGCTGATAAAGTAGTAATTGGGAAGGACCCTATTGGACCTATTGAGGCAAATAGTGATGATTCTGATGCACTAGCAGACGGTAATGAAGTGCACGTTGAGGGGGTGGCTGCTTCATCCCAGCACGAGTAAGTTGTTGAGGGACCCTCAGCTGTTAGATAGGACACAAGAATGAGCACCTTAGAGCAGGAAATGGCGGGGATGCGTACTTCTGTCATAGACTTGGAAGCCTGAGTGGATACCCTTGCTACCCAAAATGCCAAGTCTAAGCGAAAGGTCATGGCATGGTTGCGTGCGTTTGGCCGGGCTTGCTATCTGGACCCCGGCACTGTCTCCGACACAGACTAACTCTATCAGGGAAGTTTTCTTTGCCTTACATTTTTCTTTGTGTGACATGGGGACATGACACCATTTAAAGTTTGGGGTGGGGATATGTTTTATATATCTTATATGTATGTAGTAATGTATAGTAGTTTTAGTTTCTTTGGTTAGTTGAGTATTGTTAGTTTGAGTAGAAAAAAATAGCATATTTAAATTTTTTGACTTTTCCCGACGATGGATATTATTCGACTGGTTTCTTGAGAGATTAAAGTCGAAAGAATAAATAAAAAAAGATTTTCTTGTGTAGTTAGTGTAATAATTCTCCCTTGGTTTTTCTTTGTGCCATAGTTCTTTTCCAAGGGTTTCGTTTGAATCGGATGTAGTTAGTTTTTTTCTTAGAAATGGGAACCCTTGTGCTATGAGTTGGAATGAAAACAAGGTCTCTAGACTTTGTTACGCCTTGGGAATAGTGAGTTCTTTAGTGTGACGCTTAGGCTCAAGTGTTTGACTCTTGTATAAGTGCCTTAAATTGTATGTTGCTTAACTTTGCTTAACTGATTTGACTAGAGTGTCTTGACAGACCGATCCTGAGTGAGTATGTGCCATGTGTGTGTGAGATTTGTCGTGTTATTCTGTGCATTGCATTTGATGTCTAGAACTTGACCCGTGTGTTTGCAAAGAAAAATAGTAGTCTTGTTCAGTCTAGGAAGTGATATAGGCATTTCTTTGTTGAGCCGGTGATACACTTTTACCACCTAACTGTTATGTAACTTAGTTAACCCCTTTGAGCCTGTAATCTTGTTTTGTTGACAACCACATTATAAGCCTTAACCTTTTGTTTGTATTGACCATATATTTGAACCATTTAACTCCCACGACCACTTAAAATTGTTATGAACTGTGTAAAAGTTAAAGTCTGGGGTGGTTGGATTGGCTTTTGAGTGGAACTATTAAAATAAGGAGAAAGGTGCAATATTTTTGAAAGAGGAAGAGCCACTTGGACTGTTGAAAGAAAAAAAACAGAAAAAAAGGAAAAGAGAAAAAAGAGGAGAGTTGTATTGTTGAGAAAATAGTGGTGACTCTTGATGTAAATGTGCTTAAATAGTGGGAGTTAATGCATGTTGTTGTTAAGGTGGAGTATAGTTTGACATAATTGTTGGGTTTCAACTGTTAAAGTATATGTATTAAAGTGCTTAGGGAGGTGTAGTCACTCTTATATATAAATGTATACTACCCATCCCCCAGGCTACATTACAACCAGTTAAAAGTTCTACTTGATCCTTAACTGAATGAGTTCAATTAGTACACTACGGGCAAGCCTATGATTCATCTTTTGTGGCACATGAATGTCGTTTCTGAGAGTGAGTGAATTCTTTCTATCTTGATTTACTAATTGTTCTTGAATTTCATTGTTTGTGGAACTACTCTCCTTTGTTGTGTGAGGGCACTTGATTCACGAAGGAAAGGTAATTCTTCATCTGTATGTTAGAGTAACTGAGTAAGTTGTGAATAATACGTGGTGCTTGTGAGTCAATTCTTGAGGTGAAGATATTACACTATTATGCTTAGTATATTTAAATATTCTTGGTGTAATTAGTGAGAGAAGTCTCTTAGGGAGGTTGCATCTATGTAAAGTGTGGTTTTATTGCTCGAGGACAACAATGGTTCAAGTGTGGGGTGTTGATGTAGGCTATAACTATGTGTTTTGGCCACTATTTTCACTCTAATTCGCTGCACTTTACTGATGTTTGAGTGTTAAATTATAGTAAATTGCTCTGACTAAGTGCTTTATGATTTGCAGGAGAAATTCCGGTCTACAATGAGGTTAGGGAGAGTTTTGAGTTAATATAGAGCGTTGGAGGCCAAGTAAAAGCTTATGGAATACACTGGGATCTCGTTCGAGGATCAACAGAGGTTCGCACACTTAAAAACAAGAATGAAAACGATAGCTAAAAATGGCCCAGGTGCATGGCCGCGCACTGGGCCGCGCAAGTCAAGAAGAAACTATCAAATGTGCGTGGCCAGATGTGCGGTCACATGCCCAGGTGCGCGGCCGCACACGTGCTTCCGAGAAAATATTTTGTAGGGCTAAAATTGTAATTTTGGGGTGACTTTCCTTGACATATATGAAGCCCAGCTTGTCTAAAAAAAAGGGTATCTTGGTTTTTAGGAGGAACTTTTGAGGGAGAAGAAGCACAGAACCAATAGGAAATCGAGATACTAGATCCAATCCACTCAATACGAAAGTTGGATTAAATTTGGGAATTGTAATGTCTTTTTGTTCTTATAGTACTCTCGTTTTGGATTACTTTCTTCGTTATAAAGTAATTCTCCTCAGCGTTGTTGACGGATGTTGTGAATTGATTATTGTTTTAGGTTTTACTCTATGTTAATTGTCCGACTTTACTAAATGAGTTCTTAATTGAATTGCAAGGTTTATTGTAGTTTTACTTTAATCGAAAGAGAAGTTTACTGCTATTTTCTTTGGGCTAACTAAAGGAATCAATTTCATTTGGAAGAAGAATTGAAATCTCTCAAATAGTCTAATCATCTGTTAAAATTGAGAGAATCAATAGAAACTAAGATTGAATTTAGCATAGAGTTACTCGGAAAAATAGTTGATCACATATCTTGTCATCACCCTTGTCCCTCTCATCGATATTCCTTTATTATTACTTACCATTCGGGTATCACTAGTTTCTTACAACTGATAATCTTAGTTTATTTGTAGTCAATAATAACATAATCAAAAGGTTGATTATCCTGGATAGTGTTAAGTTGAAGAATTAATAGAACATTATTGAAACCATTCCCTGTGGAGACGATTTAATACTATTCTATCTTTGACTAGCGAGCCTAAGTTTATATGTTGGTTTTGCACTCGTCAGTACCTGACCATGGTGGAAGCAACCAGGACAACTCAAGGGACTGGAAGATATGTCTCGTTCTAGCATGGGTCTAGTCTGCTGCATACAAAAGTTTGCCACCCCTTTGCCTCAAAGATCAATGTACTCTTGTGAATAACAACCCCTCCTGTGATCTATGGTAGTGGTGGCGTAGGAGCTGCCAGAATCTCTGCTAGCCACGGTCTAGCTGCATCCCCAAGTGAATATTTCTCCAAATACTCTATGGGCTCAATATCATCGAACCCCAAGTAAGTGTTCAAAGTGTGTTGATGAAATCGCACTTTGAGGTTCCTCACCTTAGTCACCTTTGTCCCTTTGTTAATATGCGCCACATTGGCGTAGAATTCCCGGGTAAGGTACTCTTTTGCATCCACCACGCTTTCAGTAAACCACATCCACCCTTTGTGTTCCCTAAATTTCCTCAAGACTGCAGGGTTATACTTTTCTAGATCTTTCAGATGGAATTGTTGTTCAAGAGTGAGTGACCCCATTGGAAACCATTCATGAAAGCTGGTGAAGGCTGTTAAAATTGACAAACCGTTCATCCCACACTTTTTTCTTCTTTAACCTTTCAAGGCCGATAATAGTAGCGTCTCCCCCCTGCCATCATCTGGGATGTTCTGCATAGATATATCTGGGGCTGATGTCTTTTGTGCTTGAGGGACAGGTATGGTGGAAGCTTAGAAGTTTGGTTGGCACTGTCCGAAATCTCGGAAGTGTTGTGTGATAAGGACGACTCGTTCCTGAGCTGATACCTATCTGCCGGCCTTGACTGGACGGCTGACAGCTCATGTATAGAGGTTGAGTTTCCCTCTGATGCTTCCCGAGATGGGGCATAAGAACTGGTCTCGGAAAGTTCTACTCCTCTCCGTATGCCGGTTGTTGGTTTCTTTCTGATTTCGTACTATTGGGCACCATGTAGGGGTCTCATCCCTCGTCCCCGAGAAGGTTTACCCCTTTCCTTTTGAAGTGTCGCTTCTTCCTCTAGATCGAATCATTATCTTTATCAAACAAAATTTATTGTTAGTTGTAATGCAAGACAATTAATGTAAAGATACACAAAAGATGCAGTGGGAAACATAGCTAAAATATACTGGAAGGTTTGGGAATTTAAGGTCCACATAATTCTCTTTTGCGGCCGCAAAATAGGTTGCGGTATGCATATTTTGCATTGCGACCACAAAGTAGGTATCACCAATACGCCAACTCTCTGATTATAGGGAACTGGATCTTTTATGGCCCAATCATTTTTCTACGGTCCGCACAATTTGCATTGCGGCTGCATATTTGAGTCACAAAAATGGCAACTCTTAGACAACAGGTATTAAACTAAATTGCGGCGACAATTTGATTTCTACGGTCCGTAGAATTTTATTTCAACTGCAATTCGATTTCATCGGTCCGCAACATTTTCTTTGCGGCCGCAGAACCATTTTTGTCTACGACACAAGATTTACGTTCTGCGGACTGCACAATTTCTTGTGCGGACGTAGTTTGCAAAATGACAAACATAGTTGCAATTTAGTTTAGGGATTGTAATGTTTGCTCAATTTTGACATGAAAACAACGTATTAGCATGAAAATTGATTGACCCATTCCCCCTAGAGAATTTTTAATTCTACCCACTATAGATTTAACCCCACAAGTATGTTTAGAAAAAATCTAGTGATAAATCTAGTAAAATTTTGACTAAAAATCTAATAAAGTAAAAGAAAATTGACAAGATTATGAAACATATCATGTAAGTGAGTGCAATAAATTATTGATTAAAACTTGATAGACATGTGGGCATTTGATTAAGCAAGGTTTTTTTAAAGGTATTAGTTATGAGCTCAGAGAGAGAAAGGGTAATAGTAGGCCAAAACCTTCTATTTATACTTTCTGATTTTTGCGACGGGAAGAAGCCTTGAGTGCGGCCGAAAAATTCCAATTGCGGTCCGCACTTAGTTACCTGAGATTTCAGTTTACCTTTTATTTTGCGGTCCGCAAGATTTGGGTTGCGGTCGCAATTTCCTATTGCAGACTACAAAATTGTTATTGCGGCCACATATTTCCCTTTTTGCTGACATGCCAATTCTAGAGAGCTAGTTGTTTTAATCCTCAAATTGTGCGGTAAGAAATTTAATTTTTCAACCACATATCACCTATTTTCTGCAGCAACTAAAATTATGCGGTTCATGCAATGCAATTGCCGACCGTAATTATTTCCACACTTAGCCTGGTTTCTGGACAGATTTCTAGGCATAATTTTGGTAAAACACACTCATACCTATAGCACATTTCAGACCCAGTTAGCAAAAAAAAATACTCCTAACTACAAGTGAAACAAAGAAAAGAAAAACACATGATTTCTTGCCAAGGAGCACCTGATTTAAGGTCGCAGGGCGACTCAGATTACCATTAGTTGAAATGAATTACCGTCGCGACGTGGCCATTACCAACTTTTTCCAAATAGTGCTTCACTCGGTGATCATTGACTTAGAATACTTCATCATATTTGTTCTTCAGGTCCAATGCACCAAAGGGCACCACACCCATAATTTCAAAGGGACCACTCTATTCAGACTTTAGCTTTACAAGAAACATCCTCAATCGTGAGTTGAACAATAATATAATATCACCCACCTTGAACTCTTTTTTACGAATGTATTTATCATGAAGTTATTCCATCTTCTATTTGTACAAGGACAAACTTTTATACACACGGTACCGTAACTCATCTAATTCATTCAAATATGCAACCCTCAAATTAGCTGCTACATCCCAATCAAGGTTCAACATCTTTGGAGCCCACAAGATTTGTGCTCAAGTTCCACCGGAAGATGACAAGCATTTCCAAACACCAACTGGTATGGAGACACTTCGATAGGTGTTTTGTAAGCTATCAAATAAGCCCATAATGCATCATCCAGCTTCTTGGACCAATCTGTTCGGTTAGCATTAATTATTTTGGACAAGATACTCTTTATCTCATGGTTGGAGACTTTTACGTGACCGCTTGTAACGACCCGGTCGGTCGTTTTAAGAATTAGCTCCCCGATCCCCTAATAACCGCTTCTCACATGTCTATTTATGTTATTGGAACTTATCGGAGTGTTGAGTGATGAAATTCGGGGTTATTTTGGACACATAGTCCATAAATGTGGAATTTAGCTTTAGAAATCTAGCCGTAGCTAGAAATGTGTAAAGAGGGATCCGAAATGGAATTCCGTCAACTCCGTTGGGTGATTTCGGGGTTAGAAGCATGTTCGAAATATGTTTACGAGGTCGGTTGTAGATTTAGGCTTGAATTGACGAAAGTTAGAATTTCGGCGATTTCAGCCGATAGGTGAAATTTTGATATTGGACTCGGAATGGAATTCCAAAAGCGACAGTAGGTCCGTAATGCCAATTGTGACTTGTGTGCAAAATTTGAGGTCATTCGGATGAGTTTTGACGTGTTCGGCATCGGATGTGAATTCTAGAAATTTTATAAGTTCTTAGGGTTGAATCTATGCATAATTGATGATTTTGATGTTATGAGATGTGTTTTTAAGACTCGGCCAAGTTTGAACAAGGTATTAGGGTAAGTTGGTAGGTTTGGTTGAGGTTTCGGGGGCCTCGGGGTTGTTTTGGATGCCCAACGGGTGAATTTGGAACCTTAAGAGCAGCTGAACCGTTTCTGGTTCTGGTCTCTCGCACCTGCGATGGTTTCTCCGCAGGTGCGAAAGGGGTGCACGCAGGTGCGGCCGTAGCTTAGGCTGGCCCGATTCGCAGGCGTGGAAGAGTATCCACAGGTGCGACCCTAGGTCTTTTAATGAGTTTCCACACCTGCGATTCTGTTTTTGCAGGTGCAGCACCGCAGGTGCGATCCCACTGTCGCAGGTGCGAGAAAACTGGGCTGATTATATCAAAATTCGAGGGTTTGAAATTCATAACTCCAAAATCGATTGAGAGCTCGGGATTTGGCGATTTTCATTGTAATTTGAAGAGGAGAATCATAGGTAACGTTTTCTAACCTTAATCCATTTGTATATCAATAATCTCTATCATTTTCCTCAATCTAATCAATGAAATTAGATGAAAAACCATGAAATTGGGATGAAAGTTCCCCAAGTAGAAATCTGAGGATTTAGGGAGATTTGGACGTCGGATTTTGTTGATTCTTGTTCGAGTGAGTTCATGAGAGAATGGGTGTTCAAGAAATATAAATTTTACCCGATTCCGAGACGTGGGCCCGGGCACGTTTTGGGCGAATTTCCTATTTTGGCGTATTAGCTTAGAAATAATTAGCTATTTTGTTTCCTTTAAGTATATTTACATTATGCAATAGAATTGAATATATTTTGGCCACCAGGAGTCGGATACTTGTGGCAAGAGCGTGGTATTGAGTTGATTAGCGCAGTCAAGGTAAGTGGCTTGCCTAACTCTGTGTTGGGGACTTCCCCTTAGGAATTTTCATACTGATTTTGTTATGTGGACGCCGTGTACGTGAGGTGACGAGTGCGTAGACGGGTCACTGTTGCTAAAATTCTACTTTTCCTTCCATGGAATAACTCCTTTTCATTCTTATATTGTTATTTCCTGTCTTAACTGAGTAGTTAGCTTAAGAATAAGCATGCCTACTTGTCCTTACCTGATTTCCGCTTATTTGCTACTAGTTGCACCATGCTTAGGTAGTTTTACTTTATTCTTGCCTGTTGTTTTTCCTGAACTGTTTAATTAAGCTGTATCCGACATACTTCTATGTTGCATATTTAAATTGGGACTACGGACTGAGATCCGGGAGCTTTCCCCCTGTACTGCATTGCATATTTAAATTGGGACTACGGATCGAGATCCGGGAGCTTTCCCATGTACTAAGACACATATTTAAATTGGGACTACGGATGGAGATCTGGGAGCTTTTCCCCTGTACTGCGTAGCATATTTAGATTGGGACTACGGACTGAGATCCGAGAGGTTTCCCCTTGCACTGCATTGCAAATTTACTGTTGAGATATATGACGTGCTGAGCTGAGGGCTCTCTTTCTGTTATAAATTCTTCCAGTTCCCATTTATCCTGTTTATCATTGCCTATCTATATTCACTGTTTTAAATTTATATTGACTTGTTTTATTACTCAGTAGAGCCTCAACCTGACCTCATCACTACTTGACTTGGGTTAGGCTTGGCACTTACGGAGTACCGAATGTTAAGTACTCACGCACTTTCCTGCGCATGTTTTCCCCATGTACAGATCCAGGTACCAGCACACAATACAGTGACTAGGCGCATCTTAGCAGCTGCATGGGAGACCGCGAGGTAATTCTACTGCATCCACAGGATCTCACCACTCCCCTTCCTGCTCTAATACAGATATAGGAGATATATAGATACATTTTCCTTATTTCTTTGTATAAAGATACATTAGTTCATAGTTTGTGACTTAGTGATGTTCCCGGTTTTGGGAAAGTAAAAGCTGTATATGTCGAGCGGCTAAATATTTTACAGTATTGCTTCTTCTTTACTGTTACTATTATTGTTTTGCCTTATTTACCGCAAGTTTTAGCCTTACCTAGTCGTAGGGACTAGGTTCCCTCACGAGACCGTTCAGAGGGTAATTCGGGTCATGACAAGATGGTATCAAAGCATCTAGGTTCATAGGAGTCACAAGTCACAAGTCACAAGACGATTCATTAGAGTCTCACGGATCGGTGCGGAGACGTCAGTATCTATCTTCGAGAGGCTATGTAACTGTTAAGAACAATCAAATTCTTTGGAATTCCTTATCGTGCTAGTTACTGTCATCAAATTCTTAAAATCTATTCTATTCTTGCTTGTAGATGATTCGTACACGTACCGGATGTACGGATGACCAGGCACCCGAGCCCCCAGCCAGAGCCACCAGAGGCAGGGTCCGGGGCAGAGGACGAGCACGCGATATAGCCCGAGCACCGGCTAGAGCAGAGGCAGAGGATCCCCCAACAGCTACAGTTGGAGGAGCACAGGAGGTCCCTACTGTTACTCCAGACCTCCAGGAGACATTTGCTCAGTTCTTGAGTGCCTTCAGTACTCTGTCTCAGGCGGGTCTACTCCCGATAGCTCAAGATACTTCCCAGGCCGGGGGAGGGACACAAACTCCCGCAGCCCGTACTCCTGAGCAGAGGGTTCATATTGGGCAGGTTCCAGAGTATATTCCTATGACCCCAGCAGCTCCAGCTCAGCATGAGACTAGGATAGCCGTTCCTGAGGCCGAGCAGCTCCGACTTGAGAGGTACAAGAAGTATCACCCACCTGAGTTCAACGGAATAGCTTTGGATGACGCCCTGGGTTTTTCTCGAGGGGTGTCATCGCATTCTCCGCACTATGGGTATTGTGGAGACGAGTGTAGTTTCTTTCAGTGCTTTCCAGCTGAGGGGAGCAACTTATCAGTGGTGGCGTTCTTTTAAGCTTAGTAGTTCGGACGAGGCAGCTTCACTTACTTGGGCTCAGTTCCCCGAGATGTTCTTACTTGAGTTTTTCCCTCAGAGCTTCAGGGATGTTTGGCATGCGGAGTTTGAGCAGCTACGCCAGGGTACCATGACTGTGTCACAGTATGGAGTCCATTATAGCGATTTGGCTCGCCATACACCAGCTTTGATTGTCTTCATAGAGAGGGTTCGACGCTTTATTGAGGGACTCCACCCCAGTATTCATACAACCATGGCTAGAGAGCTGGATACTGATATGACTTACCAGCAGGCCGTGAGTATTGCCCGGAGGATTGAGACTATGTTAGCCCGGGACAGGGAGGAGAGAGAGAGGCTAAGAGGTCTCGAGAGACTAGTCATTTTTCAGGAGCCCGTGCACCAGCAGCACGCTATGGTAGGGGTTTTGTGAGTCGCCCCGTTCATTCAGATCTCCCAGCAGCTAGTGGTATTCCAGCTCCTCCTAGACCTCAGGAGCCTTATTATGCACCACTAGTATCTCAGGTGCCTCCTGCTCTAGGTGCTATCACTGGCTAGTCCAGCAGGCCAATTCAGAATCAGCAACTGTCGCCACGTCCTCCGAGGGGTTGCTTTGAGTGTGGTGACCCTCGTCATATGATCAGAGATTTCCTAGAGTTAGGAGGGGTGCACCACCTCAGACTTATCAGGCCCCACTTCTTCCACCAGGTCCCCCAGCTATTCTTCCAGCCGCAGCTGCTACCCCACCACCTCAGGCAGCTCGAGGTGGATGTTGGGGAGGTCGAGGTCGTCCTAGAGGGGGAGGCCAGGCCAGGTACTATGCTCTTCCGGCCATATCCAAGGCCATTGCTTAAGATTCAGTCATCACAGGTATTGATCCCGTTTGTCATAGGGATGCATCAGTATTATTTGACCCAGGCTCTACATATTCGTATGTGTCTTCTTATTTTGCTTCACATCTGGGGATATCTCGGGATTCTTTGAGTTCCCCCATTTATGTTTCTACTCAGGTGGGAGATTCTCTCGTCGTGGACCGTGTATATTGGTCATGTTTGATTGCTATCAGTGATTTTGAGACCAAAGTTGATTTATTATTAATCAGTATGGTAGATTTCGATGTTATATTGGGTATGGACTGGCTGTCTCTCTACTATGCTATTCTTGATTTTCACGCCAAGACCGTGACGCTGACTATTCCAAGATTACCGAGGTTAGAGTGGAGAGGTTCCATAGAGTATACTCCCCGCCGAGTCATTTTTTTTCTTAAGGCTTAGCGGGTGGTTGAAAAGGGGTGTGATGCATAGTTGGATTATGTGAGAGATGTTAGTGCTGAAACCCCTACAGTTGAGTCAGTTCCAGTTGTCAGGGACTATCCTGATGTATTTCCAGCTGATCTTTCGGGTAAACCACCCGATATAGACATTGATTTCGGCATTTACTTGTTGTCAGGCACTCAGCCCATTTTCATTCCTCCCTATCGCATGGCTCCTACTGAGTTGAAGGAGCAGTTACAAGAGTTGCTTGAAGAGGGATTCATCAGGCCCAGTGTATCACTTTGGGGTGCTCCGGTGTTATTTGTGAAGAAAAAGGATGGCTCGATGCGTATGTGTATTGATTACCGACAGCTGAATAAGGTGACAGTGAAGAACAGGTACCCATTGCCTCGCATTGATGATCTATTTGAACAATTATAGGGTTCTATGGTGTTCTCCAAGATTGATCTGCGTTCGGATTATCATCCGTTGAAGATTCGGGAGCCGAATATCCCGAAGACTGCCTTCAGGACCAGATATGGCCATTATGAGTTCCTTGTTATGTCATTTGGGCTGACCAATGCCCCAGCAACCTTCATGCACCTGATGCACAACATATTTCGGCCTTATCTTGATACTTTCGTCATTGTGTTCATTGATGACATTTTGGTATATTCTCGGTCCCAGGAGGACCATGAGCAGAACTTGAGGACCGTGCTTCAGACATTGAGGGAGAATAAGTTGTATGCCAAGTTTTCTAAATGTGAATTTTGGCTTGATTTTATGGCATTCCTAGGCCACGTGGTGTCTTCGTATGGGATCAAGGTGGATCCGAAGAAGGTGGAGGCGGTACAGAGCTGGCCCAAATAGTCCTCAGCTACTGAGATTCGCAGTTTCCTCGATTTGGTTGGGTATTATCGTCGTTTTGTGGGGGGATTTCATCCATTTCAGCGCCCATGACCAGAATGACCCAAAAGGGTGCATCTTTTATATGGACTGAGGAGTGTGAGGAGAGCTTTCAGAAGCTCAAGAAAGCCCTGACTACAGCCCTAGTGTTAGTACTACCCATAGGTTCAGGGTCCTATACAGTCTATTGTGATGCTTTGAGGATTGGCCTGGGAGCGGTTTTGATGCAGGACGGTAGAGTGATTGCCTACGCGTCCAGGCAGTTGAAGGTGCATGAGAAAAATTACCCTGTTCATGATCTCGAGTTGGCAGCGATTGTTCACGCCCTGAAGAAATGGCGTTATTATTTATATGGTGTTCCCTGTGAGATACTCACGGATCATCGGAGTTTGCAGCACATATTCAGAAAGAAGGATCTAAATTAGCGCCAGCGTAGGTGGTTGGAGTTGCTAAAGGACTATGACATCACTATATTATACCACCCGGGGAAGGCCAATGTGGTGGCCGATGCCTTGAGTCGCCGACGGAGAGTTTGGGGAGTTTGGCATAACTTCATGCAGCTGAGAGGCCTCTAGCCTTAGATGTTCAGTCCTTAGCCAGTCAGTTCGTGAGATTGAATCTTTCTGAGCCTTGTCGTGTATTAGCTTGTGTGGTTGCTCGAGCTTCCCTTTAAGACCGTATCAGAGAGCGCCAGTATTATGATCCCCACCTTTTGGTTCTTTAGGGTAGAATCCGGCGGGGTGATGCCAGGGATGTGACCATATGTGATGACGGAGTGATGAGGCTTCGGGAGTTGATTCTTGAGGAGGCCCATAGTTCGTGGTATTCCATCCATCCGAGTACCGCGAAGATGTACCAGGATCTGAGACAACACTATTGTTGGCGAAGGATGAAGAAGGATATAGTGGAGTTTGTAGCCAAGTGTCTCAAGTGTCAGCAAGTCAAATGTGAGCATCAGAGACCGGGAGGGTTACTTCAGCAGATTGAGCTTCCAGAGTGGAAGTGGGAGCGGATCACCATGGACTTTGTGGTTGGACTTCCTTGGACTTTGAGGAAGCATGATGCTATTTGGGTGATTGTGGATCGGCTGACCAAATCATCCCATTTCATTCTAGTGCTGACTACATATTCATCTGAGAGGTTGGCTGATATTTATATCAGAGAGATTGTTCGCCTCCACGTTATCCCAGTATCTATAATTTCAAACAGAGGTACATAGTTCACTTCACGGTTTTGGAGAACCGTCCAGCAGGAGTTAGGTATAAGGGTAGAGTTGATTACAACTTTTCATCCTCAGACAGAGGGGCAGTCCGAGCCCACGATTTAGATTCTCGAGGATATGATCCATGCCTGTGTGATAGATTTTGGAGGGTCATGGGATCGATACTTGACTCTTGCAGAGTTTTCTTATAACAACAGCTACCAGTCCAGCATTCAGATGGCATCGTATGAGGCTTTGTATGGTAGGCGGTGCAGGTCTCCCGTGGGATGGTTTGATCCAGGCGAGGCCTGATTATTGGGTACAGACTTGGTTCAGGATGCCCTGAACAAGGTGAAGGTGATTCAGGAGAGACTTCGCACAGCTCAGTCCAGGCAGAAGAGTTATGCGGACCGGAAGGTTTGTGACTTGGCATTTATGGCTGGTGATCGGGTTTTGCTTCGGGTATCGCCTATGAAGGGAATCATGAGGTTCGAGAAAAAAGGCAAGTTGAGTCCGAGATTTATTTGCCCTTTTGAGGTGTTGCGACGTGTTAGGGAAGTTGCTTATGAGCTAGCCCCGCCTCCCAGCCTAGCAGGGGTTCATCTGGTCTTCCACGTCTCCATGCTCCGAAAGTATCACGGTGACCCGGCTCATGTTTTGGATTTCAGCTTAGTCTAGTTGGACAAGGATCTATCATATGTTGAGGATCCTGTGGCTATATTGGACAGGCAGGTCAAAAAGCTCAGATGGAAGAATATTGCCTCAGTTAAGGTTCAGCGGAGGGGTCAGCCAGTCGAGGAGGTGACTTGGGAGACCGAGCAGGATATGCTGAGTCAGTACCCTCCTCTTTTCACAGTTTCAGGTATGTTTCTATACTCGTTCGAGGAAGAAAAATTTTCTTAAGAGGGGGAAGATGTAATGACCCGGTCGGTCGTTTTGAGAGTTAGCGCCCTGATCCCCTAATAACCGCTTCTCCAATGTCTATTTATGTTATTGGAACTTGTCAGAGCGTCGAGTGATGAAATCCGGGGTGATTTTGGACACATAGTCCATAAATATGGAATGTAGCTTTAGAAATCTCGCCGTTAGGTGATTTCGGGGTTAGGAGCGTGTTCGGAATGTGTTTTCGAGGTCGGTTGTAGATTTAGGCTTGAATTGGCGAAAGTTAGAATTTTGGCGATTTCGGCCGACAGGTGAAATTTTGATATCGGACTCGAAATGGAATTCCGAAAGAAGCAGCAGGTCCGTAATGCCAATTGTGACCTATGTGCAAAACTTGAGGTCATTCGAATGAGTTTTGACGTGTTTCGGCATCAGATGTGAATTCTAGAAATTTCATAAGTTCTTAGGCTTGAATCTATGCATAATTGATGATTTTGATGTTATGAGATGTGTTTTTAAGACTCGACCAAGTTTGAACAAGGTATTAGGGTCAGTTGGTAGGTTTGGTTGAGGTCCCGGGGGCCTCGGTGTTGTTTTGGATGCCCAACGGGTGAATTTGGAACCTTAAGAGCAGCTGAACCATTTCTGATTCTGGTGTCTCGCTGCGATGTTTTTTCCGCAGGTGCGGACACGTAGGTGTGAAAGGGGTGCACGCAGGTGCAGACGTAGCTTAGGCTGGCCCGACTCGCAGGCGCGAAAGAGTATCCGCAGGTGTGAAGCCGCACCTGCGACCCAGCCACCTCAGGTGCGACCCCAGGTCTTTTAATGAGTTTCCGCACCTGCGATTGTGTTTCTGCAGGTGGGGGCACCGCAGGTGTGATCCCAGTGTCGCATGTGCGAGAAACCTGGGCTGATTATACCAAAATCCGAGGGTTTGAAATTAATAACTCCAAAATCGATTGAGAGCTCGGGGTTTGGCAATTTTCAGTAGAATTTGAAGAGGAGAATGACAAGCCCCAAGAATATCACTTTGATCTTCTTCAGGCACATCTTCTAATTTCCCCATCCGTACAAATCCGGAAAAGGTATGATTCATACCAGTAGTAATCTTGATAATCTCGTTGAGCTTCTTTATTTGATTTGAAGAGAAATCATCTGGGATGATTTCACACACTAGGAAGTTTGCTAGATCCGCAAACCATGGAACCTCTTTCATTGAAATAGCCAATGGTTGCTCATCGAGAAAGGAATCGTTGATTTCAAGGCCATCATGTGGCCTCCCCTCCTCCAAACTAGATAAATGGCCAGCCACTTGATTTTCACTCCCTCTGCGATCTTGGATGTGGATTTCAAATTCTTGCAATAAAAGCACCCATCTCATCAACCTATATTTTAAATCTTTCTTGCTCATAAGATAACTAAGTGTCGAATGATCCATGTGGATAATGATTTTTGCACCCATCAAATACAAACGGAACTTCTCAATTATAAACACAATGACAAGGAGCTCTTTCTCCGTAACGGTGTAGTTGAGTTGGACATCGTGCATGGTCTTACTAGCATAGTAGACCGGATGAAAAACCTTGTTGTTGTGCTGTCCTAAAACAACCCC
Source organism: Nicotiana paniculata (assembly GCA_005239505.1). Classification (NCBI taxonomy): domain Eukaryota; kingdom Viridiplantae; phylum Streptophyta; class Magnoliopsida; order Solanales; family Solanaceae; genus Nicotiana; species Nicotiana paniculata. Next base: position 71,403 of record ML362097.1, read on the forward strand.
AAACGCTACGTCACTAGCATCGCAAATGATCTTAAAAGGGATACTCCAATTAGGAGAAGTGATAACTAGAGTGGTTGTCAACTTGAAATTTAACAATTCAAAGGCACTCATGCAATCATCATTGAAGTAAAACTTAGCATCTTTCTCTAGAAGCTTGCATAATGGGTTCGCCACTTTAGAGAAATATTTTATAAAATGTCGATAAAAACTCGCGTGGCCTAAGAAACTCCGCACACCTTTCACCAAAGTTGGAGGTGGAAGTTTAGAAATCACCTCAATCTTTTCCTTGTCAACTTCAATTCCATTCTTTGAGATCTTGTGGACAAGGACAATGCTTTCCTCGACCATGAAATGACACTTCTCCCAATTTAGCACCAAATTTGTTTCCTCACATCTTTCCAGTACTTTATCCAGATTTGTCAAATAATCATCAAAGGAATCCCCAACCACCGAAATGGCATCCATGAAAACTTCAAGGTAGTCCTCCACCATGTCTATGAAGATAGCCATCATACACCATTGAAAAGTCATCGTTGCATTACATAAACCAAATGGCATTTGTTTAAAATCAAAAGCACCATAAGGACATGTAAAAGGTTTTTGTTCTTGATCCACCGAAGCAATCAGTATTTGGTTGTAGCCCGAATATCTATCTAGAAAGCAATAGAAAGAACGGCCGACCAACCTATCAAGCATTCGGTCAAGGAAGGAAAGTGGAAAATTATCCTTCCTTGTGGCTTTGTTGAGTTTAAGGCAATCCATGCACACTCTCCAACCGGTCATTGTTCTTGTTAGAATCAATTCATTCTTGTCATTTTTGACCACCGTCATTCCCCCCTTATTTTGGACACATTGCACTAGAGATGTCCATGACCTGTCAGAAATGGGGTAGACAACCCCGACATCCAACTACTTGATAATCTCCCTTTTTACCACTTCTTTCATAGCCTCATTAAGTCTTATTTGATGTTCAATAGATGTTTTGGTGTCTTCTTCCAAGTTTATCTTGTACATGAAAAATGCGGGGCTTATTCCCCGAATATCCGCCAAAGTCCACCCAATAGCCATTTTCCTTTTATATAGCATCGGGAATGTAGAATTTACCTGCACGTTAGTCAAATATGAGGAAATAATAACTGGTAAAGTAGAACAAGGGCTTTGTAATAGGAATTTTCCTATTTTCAAGATCCAAGGAAAGCTTTCGGGGTGCATAGTTGTACGCCCCCATTCCTTGCAAGGAGTTCACACATTCCATGAAGCCATCCACCTCGTCATCATCAAAGTTGAGCAAGAAGGCCTCCAACATATCACCAACATTGATTGTGGCACTTGTGTCATCAACAATCACATCGGTCACCAAGTCCACGAAATAACACACCTTGTAGTTATTTGGTTGCCTCATAGACTTGCATACATGGAACACAACTTTTTCATCAACCACCCAAAAGTGAGTTCTCTAGCTTCCACATCACAAAGAGCTTTCCCAGTAGCAAGGAAAGGTCTTCCAAGAATAATCGGCACCTCATAATCCATTTCACAATCAAGAATGTCAAAATGCGCCGGAAGAATGAATTTATCAACACGAACCAATACAACTTCAATCACTCCCAACGGTCTCTTCATGGTGCGATCGGCCATTTGTAATCTCATAGATGTGGGTCTTGGTTGCCCAATTCCCAAGGTCTTGAAAACTGAATAGGGCATCAAATTTATACTTTCCCCAACATCACAAAGAGCTTTATCAAACTCAGTACTTCCAGCGGTACAAGGGATTGTGAAAGCACCGGGATCTTCCAATTTAGGAGCCATAGAATGCACAATTGCACTCACTTGATGAGTGGATTTTTTAGTTTCAAAATTCATCTATCTCTTCTTTGTCACCAAATCTTTCATAAACTTTTCATAACCGAGGATTTTTTCTAAGGCTTCAACTAATGGTACATTGATTGAAAGAGTCTTTTTCATTTGAATAAACTTCTTGAATTGATTTTCACCATTTTTCTTGGCAACCCTTTGAGGATACGGAGGAGTTGGCTTAGGCAATGGTGCCTTAGCTGTCTGCACTACCGGTTCCTGTATGTCAATAATGTGATCCCTAAACGGGTTCACTTCCTCTCGAGTCTCTTCAACTCTATCATCAATATCCATCTGAACTTCATCATTTGTTTGCATTACATCGTTCATCACCTCTTCTTCTTGTGCCACTTGCTATCATCCACAAGTTTCATTTCACTTGAGGTGGGTGCATTCCCACCTTTTCCAATTCTTGTAGTAATGACCATGGCATGCCCCCGGTTATTCCCACCCTTTGAGTTTACCACCATGTCACTTGGTAGTGCCCCTTTAAGACGGGAATTTAGAGCTTGAGAGATTTGTCCCTTTTTTACTTCTATGTTTCGGATCGATGTTGTGTGTGAGGCAAATTGGGCATCCGAATCGGAATTCTTTTCAATCATTTTCTTGAAAATTTTCTCAATACGCCCCATTTCATTTATTGAAGAATTGGAACCATGGGAAGGATAAGGAGGGGGTTATTCGGTTGTTGATACATCGAGGGTCTTTGAAAACCCGACCCCCGGTTTCCTTGATTATTGGTCCATATACCTTGATTGTTACCTCCCAAATTCCCTTGATTATTGCCATTCCAATTTCCTTGATGGTTGTTGTTATGCAAATTTCCTTGAGTATTTCCACCACTCCAATTACCTTGGTTGCTATAATTCCAATTGTTTTGAGGTCTTCATTGTTGTTGATTTGGGCCTTGGAGTTTTGTTTTGTTGCCCTTGAAAGTTGTTCCGTATTGCACGTCCTCTTCTTGGTCATGGTAAGAATCAATCAAATCCACTATCTTCTTGCACAAAATTTTCCACTCGTTGTTGCATTTGGGGATCTTTTGTTTTCAGTTTGTTTACCATCATGTTTACTCCCTCCATGGCATTGACTTGCCTAGGGTTTTGTACTTCTTGAATTTTAGCCTTTGCTATTTTATTCATGAGTTGTCAATTCGGGTATGGCTTGTCCATGGTCATGTAACTCTCTGTGAAGGTGAATAACGTTGGGATCACCTTGTGGCACATTAGCCTGGGATTTCCATGCCGAAGATGTATCCGACATTTTATCCAAAACCTCACATGCCTACACATAAGGCATAGTCATGAAGTTCCCACCGGCAAGTTGATTCACTAAACATGTGTTGATCCCACGACAGATTTGTTGAATCATATTCTTCGTGATATTGTTGTTGAGACTAACCATTGTGATGTTTTAACTTCAATACCACACAAGAGGGGGGGGTGATTTGTGTGGTGCCCAATTTTTTGCCTAAACTGATTATAGAAGGACCTGGTTCTTCTATGTGTTCCTTTACCTACTATTGCTGAAATAGTAAATGCGGAAATTAAAGAACACAAGTATTTTACGTGAAAAACACCTAGCTTAAAAGGTGAAAAAATCACAACCTACTTCCCAGTAGGATTTTCCCAAACTCTCCACTAAATGACTGAGCCAAAAACTGCATTTACAAAAATACTTTTTTAAACCTAAGACTAACTCTAAACCCTTGTAGCAAACAACCTCTAACTGTTGCGAAAACTTCAAGTTAACTCTAACTTGAATACTTTGAGTACCTATTACTATTGCCTCTAGATAAATCTGAAAGGTACAATATGAAAACACCTACTACAATTGAACTTGAATAAAAGATAGACACTTGGAACTGGTTCATCTATCTGGTTCATGTAGCTTCAGGTTTGCACACTTGAATCACATATGAATTGCTTGAAAAATGCGTTGCTATTTTGCTCTCAATTCCCGTTTAACTTTTGCGTTTGTGCTAATCCTGTAAAGTGGAGAACATCCTGCAATTTATAGAGTTATTAGAATAGAAAACAACTAGAGTTCTAATGCTACTCTTCCTTGGTGGAAGAGTTCTAGTTGATCTCAACTTCTAACTCCTTCCTTATCTTGGATAATGTTCTCTTTTATTAAGGATTCTTTCTCCTTATCAATTATGTAACCTTTTCTATTAGGAGATATCAATTATACCAAGTTAAATTTATCTCTTTCACATGCATCCCACATGCTCGAATCTACCCGTGTCTATGTACACAAATGATGGACATGGTTCATGCCTGAGCTTCGTTTGTCTATTTTCAAAACTAACCTTCACCTGAGCCAACAAATTCCCCCTTTTTGATGATGACAAACTCTGTGCTTTTCATAAGTGTTTTTCATAAGCTTAGGCCCTGTTTCAACTTAGCTCAACATCAACACAATGTTAGAAATATTTTTCCTATTTATCACTTATCATCAAGGACTAGGTTCATTAGGTTATAAACATCATTGTTCAAAGTGTAAAGCATAAACATCACTGGTCAAAGTGTAAAGCACAACATTTTCCCCTTTTTAGAATCATCGAAAAGTTGCATAAAAAATGTGAGATACCCAGATTTTAAAACTTACTCATGGCCACTGGGGCTACTTCAAATTCAATCATGGATTAATCATCATCGATCAAGCTAAGAAATTTAACCATCAAAGAAATATAAACAAAAAGTTAGAGCAAAAACCAGCAACTTTCATTGATACTTGATACGATTCTTCCACAAATCATAAAAAGAAATAAAATTACTAAAAACATGAGCAACCTAAAACATCCCAAACTGGGTCACTGAAAGATCTACACTAGGCTAGGAGCTTAAGGCTGGGAAGAATTAGGTTCTTGGTTTTTTTCTTGGAGAAGTTTCAGCATATCTTGAAGAATGCCATCATTCTTCTCTTTTTCTCTTGCCAGCTCAGTTCTGAGAGCATTTCTCTCAGTCTCCACCTCAGCCAACCTTTTCTTCAGCGTCTCAATCTCAGCATCATTTGCCCTACCCTCCTGCACCAAGGCTCTAACCTTGATATTCACAGGTACCTTCTTAGGTGAACTAGGTTCATTAGGAGTGGCATAGACTTCATAGTCACAAGCAATCAGAGTATTTTCCCGAAAATGATCTTTGCTTGTAACCATATCCCAATTCTTCAAAGGCACCTTGACATGTGCAAGCACAATTGTGAGAATGAAGCCATATGGAATGGCATGAGTCTTGGAGCCATTTATAACCCTATCAAGAAGCTGGATTATAAATCCAGGCCAATTGATCTGCCTCCCACTATCTAAACACTCCATCAGAACCAAATCCATGAAGTTGGAAATGTGCCTCCTTTCCTGCCTAGGCTTAACACACTTGTTGACGAATTCGAACAGAACCTTTTGGGATGGCTTCATTTCACTCTTGTACACAGCCTTGGGCTCAGGTTCCTCCTTATTGTCACTGAATCTTCTGGTAATAGACAGGGCAGTCAGAAGGTTTTCTAGGCTTGGGCATTTAAGCTTTGTGTATTCATTGTACCCCTCAGCAGGTACACCAAGAATTTCACCCAACTCCTTCACATTGAAAGAGATTTGCACCCCTTTCACCAAGCTGGTAACCCGTGCATCCTTCACTGTAGCATTGGTCATAAATTCAACAATTTCACTCCTGGACAACCTGCCATCCATCTAAAGGGCCATGTCCTTCAAGCCTTGCAATTCTAATTTCTCCAACAGCAGCACCATTCACTCCTCCAAATCCCTGAGGAGTCTACCCTTCAAAATTGTCCGCTTGCCAAACGTGTCCATCTTGTCCTTCTCAGTGTCTAATTCATATTCCTCCTCTCCACTCCATTCCTCTTCCTTAGCAATTTTTACTTGTTTAGTTTTCACAGCAGACCTGGTCCTTTTTGAAATGGTGGATGGTTCAACAGATTTTGACTCAAAAGTAGACTTCTTGGTGGAAGTCTTGGCTTTCTTTGGTTTTGTAGTCTGAACCTCCACTTCTTAAATCAAATATTCATATTGATGGACTAGGTCCATATCATCAATGTCAATAGGCTCAACAGGCTCATCCATCTTCTTCTTCCCCTTTCCAACTGCTTTTCTTTTGCTTTCATCTAAGGCTTTTTGCAAATCTGCCTCATTCTGCTTTAGCTGACTTCTTGTGGCTCTTCCTTTTGTGGAAGGAATTTCAACAGTGTCAGAAGGGGCAGCTTTCCTTTTCTTGTTGGCCCTAGCAGTGCCAGGGGTTTTAGCCTTGGAAGTTCTCTTCTTCTTTGGGTTGTAGCTCTTAGTCACTTTCTTCAATAAGTTTGCGAGGGTTTCTTCTACAGATGAACCAAGTTCATCTACATTTTTCCCAAGTTTAACCATCCCTTCAGTGGCTTCACCATACTCACTTCCCCCTATTTTCTTCACACTATCCTCCATTTTACCTGGTTCTGCTCCACAAACATCCATTACACCTGTATCAGGAGTGGATGAAGAATCAACCACTTTTATACCCATTCCCTTTTCTTCACTTTGATCACCCTCACTCCCTTTTTCTTTTTCCTTTTTATTTTTACCACATATCCTTCTGGACTCAGAAATTTCTACATCAACCACAGATCAACCCAGAATAAACATGTTTTCCAGATTTTCAGCGACCCCAGAAATAACTTCAGTAGCAATATTTGGGCCAGAGGTTACCTGTTCTGTATCAGAAGACCCAGTTCCTTCCCCCTCACTAGCATACTTGAAGGATTTTTCAGAGTTCTGGGGTTCTTGGGCTTGTCTAACTTTCAATTGAGCGTCTAATTTCTTGGATAATTCACTCCCAGCCACTGTCTTGCGAGCAAGCGTCTTAACTCTTTTTTTCTTAGACTGAGGTGTGGTTGAAGGTGTAGTGCAGGGTGGGGGTGGGCCTTCCTTAGGTAGTGAATAAGGTCGTTCAGAAGGGTTAGCCATTTTTGTGTTTGTTTCAGGAAGAAAAGAGTAGATTGAAGATGAGAGAGTATTTCGACAACTTGAAAATTATAGAGTGAAGATAGAGATAATGATGATCAATTTAAAGGAGGGGTAATTAATGGGTAACGACAAGTTTTTCAGACTTGTAGAAGTCTAATCAAACTGAATTATTAGTTTTGAAGAGACGGTGGAGTCTTTTCCTAGTATCTAGGTGGTTTAATTCGGTTAGGATTCTTCTGAACGAAACTGGTTCACTTATAATGGATAAGTTTAAAAGTAATTTAGACTTAGGTAGGACTTTTATCATTATCCAAATATTATTATTTCAAATTATGCAGAGTGTAGAAAACATACTGTGTTATCTTGATGAACCAGGTTCTTCACTGAGAATTCTCTTGTGCAAGTCTAAATTTGCCAAAATAGAGAAAATACCACGAGAGATTAATGAGTCATTTTAACACATGGAATAAGAGTATACATTTGAAAGTATAAAACTGAGCAAAAATTAATCTAGTTATATACACAATTTCCAGATTTTCTAAACAAAATTTTTTTTTTTCATTTTTTTTCATATTCCTTTTTTCTTCGTTGTGAATACTGAACTTGTCCTTTTAGGTGATCTTAATCATCCCTAAGTCTAACATGTTCCTTTCAAAGTGATCTCGACGTAGGGCTTATGAAGATGTCAGCTATTTGCTTGTCAGTAGAACAAAATTCCACAATGATTCAATCATTTTTCATAGTTATCCCTCAAAAAGTGATGCCTAACATCTATGTGCTTATTTCTCTTGTGATGAACCGGGTTCTTGGTAATACTAATTGCACTAGTGTTATCACAAAAAGATAGGGATACAAAAAACATCAATTCCAAAGCCCATTAATTGTTGTTTGATCCACAAAAATTGAGCACAACATGAAGCAACAACAACATACTCAGCTTCAGCAGTAGATAAGGCCACTAAATTTTGCTTTTTGGTGGCCCAAGACACAAGACATGAGCCAAGAAAGTGTGCCATACCTGAGGTGCTCTTTCAATACACAAGAAAACTTGCATAATCAGCATCAGCATATCCCACTAGATTGAAATTACTACCTTTTGAATACCAAAGACAAAGATCAGTGGTGCCTTTTAGATCTCTCAAAATTCTCTTGACAACAGTCAAGTGGGACTCCTTTGGATTTGCCTAAAATCTTGCACAAAGTCCTACACTGAAAACAATGTCAAGTATACTAGTAGTGAGATACAACAATGAGCCAATCATTCCCCTATACAACTTCTGATCGACAAATGAGCTAGGTTCATCTATATCCAACTTTGTAGTTGTTGCAATATGAGTGTCAGTTTCTTTGGAATCTTCCATTTTAAACATTTAAGCAACTCTTTTACATACTTCTGCTGATGGATCATAGTTCCATTTGAATTTTGTTTAATTTGTAAGCCTAAAAAGAAATTAAGCTCCCATCATGCTCATTTCAAATTTTCTCCCCATTAGTTTAGCAAATTCAATACTTAGCTTATCAGTAGTTTCTCCAAATATTATATCATCAACATATATCTTAACTACCAAGAGATCTTTACTTTTTTCTTTAAAGAACAAAGTATTGTCAATTTTACTTCTCTTGTAGTCATGCTCAAGCAAAAACTTTGATAATCTTTCATACCATGCTCTTGGAGCCTGCTTGAGCCCAGAAAGTGCTTTGTCAAGTTTGTACACATGATCAGGACTCTCCTTGCTTTCAAACCCGGAGGTTGCTTGACCAACACTTCTTCCTTAAGGTAGCCATTGAGGAAGGCACTCTTGACATCCATCTAGTGAAGGGTGACTTCCATATAAGCGGAAAAGGCAATGAGGAGTCTTATTTCTTCCAACCTTTCAACTAGAGCGAAGGTTTCATCATAGTTTATGCCTTCCTCTTGACTATATCCTTGAACCACCAATCTTGCCTTGTTCCTTGTAAGTGTTCCATCCTCATCAAGTTTGTTTCTGAAGACCCATGTGTTGCTAATTACTGATCTGTCCGGGGGTCTTGGTACTAGATGCCAAACTTGACTTCTTTCAAATTGGTTGAGTTCATCTTGCATTGCATTTACCCAGGCTGCATCTTGCAAAGCCTCAACAACATTTTTAGGTTCAATAAGAGATAAGAAAGAATCAAAAGCACAAAGGTTCTTTAATGAAGATCTGGTTTTGATTCCAGAGTTTGGATCAATAATTATGTTCTCAATGGGATGAGAACTTTGATACTTGTAAGATTTTACTAACGAACTGGTTTTTCCTTGATGTTCCTTCAGTGTTTTGTTGTTATGGAACAGGTTCATGGAAATTTTCCATTGAGGTTTGAGAATCATTTCCTCTTTGTTCTATTCCCCCTGTTATATTGCTCTGGGTAGATTAACCTGTTCCATCACCTGTTCATTCTTCCAGTGCAGATTCAGTCTGGGCTGTGGTTTCTTTTGATTTTCTTACCAGCCCAATTGCTTCATCATCACGGTCCTATCTCTCAGAAAGAATGTTAGTTTCATCAAAAACCACATGAACACTTTCTTCCATGCACATAGTTCTTTTGTTATAGACCTTATAAGCTTTATTATGTGAAGAATATCCCAAGAATACTCCCTCATCATTTCTGGGATCAAACTTGCCTAGGGAGTCTTTACCATTGTTGTGCACAAAGCACTTGCATCCAAATGCCCTAAGATGGGATATATTTTGTTTTCTCCCTTTAGGTAACTCATAGGGAGTCTTCTCTACAAGAGGTCTAGTCATGTACCTATGTATGATGTAGCATGCAGTATTTACAGCTTCTGCCCAGAAGTTATGGGACAGTTTACTAGAAAGAAGCATAGTCATAGCCATATATTCAAGTGTCCTATTCTTTCTTTTAACTACTCCATTTTGTTTTGGAGTCATATGAGCAGAAAAATTATGATCTATGCCATGCTCATCACCAAATTCAGTAAATTTAGCATTTTCAAATTCAGAAAAACCATGATCAGACCTAATTGATGTAAGTTGATTACCTAGTTGTTTCTGAGTTTTTCTAACAAAAGAAGTGAACATGTCAAATGCTTCATCTTTAGATGTTAAAATTAATTTTCAAGTAAACACGGAGTAATCATCAACAAGTACCATCACATATCTTTTACCACCTCTGCTTAATGTTCTCATTAGACCACAGACATCCATATGGACCAGTTTCATCAGAGTGGTGGTGCTTACCACTTTCTTGCATTCAAAAGACGATCTTACATGCTTCCCCCTTGCACAAGCCTCGCAAACTTTTTCTTCCTTGAACTGGATGTTAGACAGTCCTGTCACCAAGTCCTTGGAGACTAATTTGTTGAGTTGACTCAAACTTGCATGTCCAAGTCTTTTGTGCCAAAAGAAGGTGACCATTGTCCAACACACTTAAGCAAGTGGGTTCATTTTATGAATGTGTGGACAGATCTACAATATAAATATTGTTCACTCTTTTTCCCTGCAAAACAATCTTGTTAGTGGTAAGATTAATCACAAAACATTTGGTAGAGGTGAATGCTACCAAGCTACCTCTATCACACAGTTGTGATACACTAATTAGACTGTATTTTAGGTCTTCTATAAAGTAAAAATTCTCAATAGAGTGAGAATCAGTCTTACCTACCTTACCAAACCCAATGATCTCACCTTTCTTCCCATTTCCAAAGGAGACATTACCTCCTTTGAGGTCCTCAAGTGAAAGGAACTGGTTCTTGCTTCCTGCCATGTGCTTTGAGCAGCCACTATCCATGTACCATATTTGGTTGCTCCCCTTCACTTGGTCCTGCAAAAATAAATTAGGGGTTAGTCTTAGGAACCCAAACTAGTTTGGGTCCCTATCTATAGGCAAAAGGATGAATTAAATTTGTTTTAGCCCAACTTGGTAGCCTATTCTTCCCTTGAACAAATCTTTGTTCTTTTGGCTTGCCTTTTCTTTTGCATTACATTCACTTTTATAGTGACCTATTTTACCACAGTGATTATGAATCTTGTTCTCAGGAAGTGTAAGGTACTTACTTTTTGGATTCTATTTAGGTGGCTGATTCCCAATACCAAGTCCTCTTCTATTGCTACTATGATGTTCCTGTAGCCATGAAAGAGCATCGGAGGACCTGTTCCATTTACAAGTTATGTCTAGTTCATGCTTGAACTTTCCTAGATCCTCCTTCAAAATTCTTACCTGCTCATCCTTCTTATACAACTCATCTTTCAGTTTACCCACATTTTCTTCTAGAGTGAGTTTGTGCAACAACTGTCTTCTTACTCGTTCCTAATTTCAGTTTCAGGTTTTCAGATCTAAGTTCTAAGACATTTTGATTCAAATGCATGAGCCTGGTTCTTTAATGTAGTATTGTCATTTACAGTCTCACTAACTCTAAGTTCCATGTTCTTACACTTTTCTTTTAAAATCACACATTCCTTAGACAGTTGTTCCTTTTCATTGTTTATATCCTCAGATTCATCAATGAAATCAAGAAGTAACTCAGATAGCCTTTCTTTAGACAAAAACTTAATCTTGTCTTTGAGATGAATTATACTTACCTCAAATTCCTCATCGGATTCTCCAATTTCCATAAGTGTTTGTTCATCTCCATCTTAATCATCTGAGTCCTTATCTGAGCTTTCTCCCCAAGCAGCAACATAGCCTTTGTTTATTCTTTGTTCTTCTTGGGATGAACATGTTCCTTCTTCCTGGTTCTTCGTTCAACTCTTTCCTTCTTCCATTCAATTCCCATTGAGGGCAGTTTTTGATGTGGTGATAAGTCTTCCCACACTTGTAGCAACCCTCATTGGTCTACTTTTCAGGAACCCTTGGTTTGCTGTAGCTTCCACTTCTTGAAGAACCCTTTCCTCTCATTAGGTACTTCTTAAAGTCCTTTATGATCATAGCAATTTCATCTTCCTCTAGATCAGAACCTTTAGTGATTCTGAGTGCCAGGCTCCTTTAATTCTTGGCTACATCCATCTTCATGGTTTTCCTTCTAATTTCATAAGCAGTGAGATTTTCAATTAGCCCGTCCAACTTAAGAGTGGCAATGTTCTTTGATTCCTGAATGGCAGTGATTTTTCTCTCCCAAGAGACTAGCAGAACCCTTGTCAAAATCTTTTCAACTTTGTCTTCTTCAAGAATAACCCTTCCAAGAGACTTAAGTTCATTTGTCAGTGTGGTGAATCTTTTATACATATCTTGGATGGTTTCTCCTTCCTTCATAGTGAAGTTCTTATATTAAAAATATATTAGAGTTCCTTTGGGCCTCTTCACTTGAGGAGTTCCTTCATGAGCCACTTGCAAAGTGTCCCAAATTTCCTTAGCAGTAGTACAACTTTGAATTCTGTTGTACTCGTCTGGACCAAGTCCACACACAAGCCATTTCTTGGCCTTAGCATTATTCTCCCATTTCCTTAAGTCCTCAACAGTGCAGTCAACTCTTGTTTTTGGCACATCTACTCCTTCAGCATTCTTCTTCATGGTAGCCAGGGGACCATTAGTGACAATATCCCATAGCTCATAGTCCTCTCCTATGATGTGGTCTCTCATTCTGTTTTTCCACCAGGAGTAATACTGGACATTGAAGAGTGGTGGCCTAGAAGCTGATTGTCCTTCCCAATTTCCAGGTGGTTCACTCATCTTGATCTTCTCCTAAGGTGTTAACCTCTTCAAGGATAACGTTCTCTGATACCAATTGATTTTTTAACATCAATACCACACAAGACGGGGGGGGGGGGGGGNATGTGTTCCTTTACCTACTATTGGTGAAATAATAAATACGGAAACTAAAGAACACAAGTATTTTTCGTGGAAAACACCTGGCTCAAAAGGTGAAAAAACCACGACCTACTTCCCAGTAGGATTTTCCCAAACTCTCCACTAAATCACTGAGCCAAAAACTACATTTACAGAAACACTTTTGTAAACCTAGGACTAACTCTAAACCCTTGTAGCAAATAGCCTCTAACTGTTGTGACAATTTCAAGTTAACTCTAACTTGAATACTTTGAGTACCTATTACAATTGCCTCTAGATAAAGCTGAAAGGTACAATATGAAAACACCTACTACAATTGAACTAGAATAAAAGATAGACATTTGGAACTGGTTCTTCCATCTGGTTCATGTAGCTACAGGTTTGCACACTTAAATCACACACGAATTGCTTGCAAAATGCCTTGATATTTTGCTCCACATTCCCGCCTAACTTCTATGTTTGTGCTAATCCTGTAAAGTAAGAACATCCTGCAATTTAAGAGTTAGTAGAATAGAAAACAACTAGAGTTCTAAGGCTACTTTTCCTTGGTGGAAGAGTTCTAGTTGATCTCAACTTCTAACTCCTTCCTTATCTTGGATAATGTTCTCTTTGATTAAGGATTCCTTCTCCTTATCAATTATGTAACCTTTTTGATCAGGAGATATCAATTATACCAAGTTAAATTTATGTCCTTCACATGCATCCACATGCTCGAATCTGCCCGTCTCTATGTACATAAGGGATGGACCTGGTTCATGCCTAAGCTTCCTTTGTCAATTTTCAAAACTAACCTTTACTTGGGCCAACACATTGTTCTATACCGCTTCCATATCTCGTGTAGTGGTTCATTGAGCACTTGTTTGAATGCTAAAATTTCATCCCTAAGTGTATCCATGTGTCTTGGGGAGAAGTATTTTGAAATAAACTTTTTTGCCAATTCATCCCAAGTGTGAACAGAATGGTTCGTCATACTTTCCAACAAATCTAAAGCTTTCCCTGTAAAGAGTAGGGAAAAAACCTTAGCCTCAAAGCATCCTTGGATACATTTTGTTTTTTACTCCCCCAACACGTGTCCACAAACCCCTTCAAGTGTTTGTATGCATTTTTACCTGGAGCACCGTGAAAAAGTCTCGTTGCTCTAGAAAAGTAAGTATCACATTGGTTATTTGAAATTTACACGCCCTAATACGAGAAGGGACTATTTCACTTGAATAACTGTAATTGGGCAACACCCGGTATGGACCCGCTTGTGGTCGAGGTGGGGCAGGAATATTGTCATTAGTCACTCGGCCTCTTCTGTTGGCTTGTGGTTCAAGAGTAGAATCATCCACTTGATCATCTTCAGTATCAATATCCCCCAAAGAAATTTTTGAGCTAATTGTTTGCCATGGTTGTACTTGCGATGTTTCAAAATTTTTAGTAAAACGGAAGGAAAAGAAGATATTTCAAAAATACACCCAAATATATGGCTAAAACTATTTTTAACTCTCCGACAACGACACCAAAAATTGATCGCGTCCAAATTCACACCTTAAAATTAGGTATGAAACGGTCGATTGCGATTATAGTAACCCAACAAAGAGTCGGGATGGAATTCACATGGAGCTAGATGGGAGTTAGGATTATATATTTTCATGCGTGAAATGGGATTTTTTTTTGCTCTTCCAAAGAAAGAGTTTTGTTTCTAATGCTAATTTTAACCTAAAGTTTGCAGAATAAAGAAATAAGACAGGGATAATTTTTTTTTTATGTTATTCAAATTAATAAAAGTCCTAGGGTTGTGACCATTACCTAGGTGTTTTCCGAATGGGATAAAAATCTTAATGCTTGTTTTGTTGATCTGGATGTATTATAGCTATCAATCCTCAATTACCCACTCAATACCTCTTAGTCAGAAAATGATTTTGCCTAATTTGGCTTTCTCAAGACCAAATGGGTATCACACAGAATAGTTGATAAAATCTCAAGTCTGGTTATTACTATCTCTTGATTGAACCCTTTTAATCGGATTAATTAGTCTCTCAATTGACTCAATTTCTTGTTAGCCAAATTTCCTAGATTAAGTATCTCTTTCTCAAGTAGAAACTAAGTCAAATAGGCATGAACTAATGTTTGCAACCATTAATTCCACAAATTAAAGTACGGATTAGGCTAAATAACAAACACCCTAAACAAGCACTAATTTATTTACCCATAAGATTTACACACTAAGTTTGAGCCACAACCTTAGTAAAAATTTAGCTACTCATGCTTGAGGTTGAAGAACAAGAAGAAGAAATACTAATTAAACGCATGATGTAAGCTAAAATTAATAAAATCTATTATAAAATACACCAATATATAATAAACTTCCAAAAGAGGTAGAGAAAACTGACTACAGAACTTGTTGATGTCCAAACTTGACCTAATTTCATGAAATTCTTTTATTTATACAAGGCTGGTTTGGACACAAATACCCTTCGGGAGGTTCTGCGGCCGTAAATTTCATATACGGTCCGCAAATATCTTTATCTGGCAGGAGCTGGGAATCTGCAGCCGCACAATTCTGAATTGCGGTCGCGAGGCAGTATATCTGCGGACCGAAGAAATCCAATTGCGGCCGCAAAGCACTCTTTTGTCGTCCGCAAGTTTAACATTCTGGCGGCAAGGCATACATTTGCGGTCCGCATAATTCGCATTGAGTCCATAGGGCATACTTTTGCGGTCCGCAATAATAGATTTACGGCCGCAAGATGATCTTCTACGGTCGCACAAATCTTATGCTTTCCGCAATTTTGAAGAGTCTCTAATGTCATCTCTCTGGTTTTGGACATTGCCTAGATTTTGTGGTCGCACAATTAATGTGCGGACCGAAATTTCCTCACAAATATGTTGAGTTCTCCTTTGTTGATTTGCGGCTGCGAGTGGAATTTTGCGGACCGCACTTTGTCAACTTCTGTGCCTTTGATTTCCTTGTGTTTAGATTACTCCTTTTTGAGTCGGATTTCATCTCAAGAGTCCAACTTCCAATATTCCTGCAATTGTGCACATTTCATTAGTTTTGGGAACATAATTCAATGTTTTTAGACCAAAACAAAAGCTAAAAGTACTAATAAGTAGTCAAAATTCCCATTTATCAGGGTTTCTCCAAATTTCTTCAGCAACACAGATTGAATTTCGTGAGGAGCTAAATCATTCCCCTTTATTGCCTATGTGTAGGTGGTAATATTCTCCTAGGAGTCTGAAGATCCTTCATACTTTGGCACTTCAAGCATTTTGAACCGCTTTGGGATTAACTCTAATATCGCACTTGGCTTGTACGTCAATTGAGTATACTTCTTCGAGTTCGGGCCTTTCAACACTGGTGCCATGCCCGGGATCTTGTCCATGCCGGCATTTACTTCCCTCATGAACCGTAAAATTTCATTCTTGAAAGAATCATTGTCGTTGTTGAGACCAGATATGTTCCCCCTTACCCTATCGGAGCCAATTTCACCCCTAGGAGTGTTGTTGTTGATCCTCCGTGTCGTTTGATTCGTGGGAACCCCGGGAGGAATCAGATCTCGTCTGTTTGCATTATTTGAAGCTCCCGACAGCGCTTGCTTCAACTCCATCATAACTTTATCCTGTCGCGTGAGGTGGCCTAGAATGATCGCTTGTTGCTCTTGCAAGACCCTTACCGCATCGACGTCATGCTCCTCATCAACATCATCGGGAGTGGTCCCCCGAACTTGTCGTGGATACTGCCTGTCATGCTCTGGTGTAGCGTCACTCCCTTCATTATGGGTGTCGCTGATTGAGTCCTCGGAATGAGGTTGATCCCCTCAAATCTCGGGGTTGTGCATGTCGTTAATAGTGTTATCTGTCATTTCTTATGATTTTTCTAAGACAAAAACAATCAAAAGACGTTAGTAAAAAAGGTAATGATCAATTTAATTACACAGCTATCTATGCCCCACGGTGGGTGCCAAACTGTTTACCCATAAAATGGTACAGTTGAATTTATACGTGGTTTCTAGATAAGTGAATTAATTTGATCCTGAAATAAATAAGTAATTGAAGAGTTACGCAATACTTAGCCTTAGGATATAGACGAAACTGCAGAAGCAACAATTCTAGGAATGGGATTTCCGGGCAAAACAACAAAGAAATCAAGTAATAAGAAGATAAGATTGGATTGATCTTTGTATTGAACATAGCGTAACTTTGCCAGAAAATCCATGTCCTTTACAATAACATCTGAGCTCACTATTTATAGCTATGAATAAGGTCTTAAGGTCGTGTCCTTCTTTAATGTCCATTATGAGGGGCATTTGTGAAGATATAATGGTGAACATAAATGTCAAATTCTTTGTAATGGGTAATTTCTTTTAATGCTATGAATATTCTCTATTAAATGCTACCGAGAAAAGAGCATTTATCACATCCTTACTAGACTTCCAGGTGACAAATGAAATAGTTGTCTTCGGTCTTCAGTCATCCCCTGCCTTGGGTTCCACGTGCCCTTTCTCGGATGGCCATGTGTCTCTTTCTCGGACGGCCACGTGTCATAACATATTTTACCCTATACAATTTGCAATCCGAATTCAAGGGCACAAACAGCAAATACAATTAGATCACATTTGTGCACACATAATGTTTAGACATTCAAATTAAGCATAAGTCTCCGTCAATTATACTACCTTTAGTATTTAATCTGAACTTGTGGTTGATATCAATTTGGGGAAAGAAGTAAGATAGTCATAACTTAAAATTGTCTACCGTACCTATCATTCATAAATAGGACTTTACAAACCGACGGAAAATAGGGAATAGTTAAATAGATTATAAATGGAAGCTTGTGAATGGAAAGGTTGTGATCTTATAAAGAAGGGGCACCAAACGTTGCTTGCTCGGCTGTTAAAAAAATTAGGCGTCTATAGCTTGCATGTATTTGTAGTTTTTTTAATATTTAAATTAAATAGGTTAGTTTAGTAGATAAGGAGGGATATTTTGATAATCTATTTTAAAAAAATAAATAAATATATATATATGCAAAAAAAAGAATTAACCTTACACTAACTACCGAAGTAAATTGATTGTGCACGTAATTTAAAAAAAATATTTTAAAAATGTGTGGAGTTAATCATATTATAATATTTATATGATTATAAATTTTTTGACATTTGTGATTTTAAATATTTTATAACATTTGTGTAATTGTACAAGATTGTTGCCAAGTGAAAATTGAAAAAAGAGTTCTAAAAAGTTATTTCCAAAATATGTTATTGTTTTTGGAACGCTTGCTATAAAAACTGAAAGGGAGGAGTATACTAGTGGATTCATTTATGTACACGACAAGTCCAGAGAGTCTGAAAGCAGAAATCAGAAAAATGGCTTCTCTTCCGTGTATTCATGTTGTTCTGTTCCCTTTCATGTCCAAAGGCCACACAATTCCTATCTTCGACCTTGCTCGCATTCTTCTCAATCGCAAAATTGCCATCACCATTTTCACCACTCCTGCAAATCGCCCTTTCTTCTCCAAATCTTTTTCTAACACAAACATAAATATCATCGACATCCCTTTTCCTGAAAATATACAAGGAATTCCCCCGGGTGTGGAAAGTACTGATAAACTTCCCTCCATGTCACTTTTTGTTACCTTTGCTAACGCCACCAAATCTATGAAACCCCATTTCGAAAAGGCCTTAGAATCTCTTCCACCAGTTACTTTCATGGTCACTGATGGCTTCCTCGGCTGGACTTTAGACTCTGCAAATAAATTTGGTATCCCAAGAATAACTTATTACGGCATGAGCGCATTTTCCTCGGCCATGTCGCATTCTGCTGCTTCAGTTCTTCGGACAGAAGTGTCCGACGACGAGCCTTTTGCAGTCCCTAATTTCCCTTCGATTAAACTCACTAGAAATGACTTTGATTTTCCCTTCAGAGAGCGTGAACCAAAGGGTCCCCTTTTCGAGTTCACCACGGAGGCAATCGTAGCAACCTCTAAAAGCTATGGTCTACTTGTGAACAGCTTTTACGAGCTTGAATCTATTTATGTAGACTACTGTAACCGTAGATCTAGTCTTAGAACAGTGTGCGTCGGACCATTTTGTGCAGCGGTCGAACCACCAAAAGAACAACAGGAAAAGCCTTCATACATCAAATGGCTTGATGAAATGTTAGAACAGGGGAAATCAGTTTTGTATGTTGCATTTGGGTCACAAGCTGAACTATCTCCTGAACAATTCAAAGAAATCAAAATTGGGTTGGAGAAATCTGAAGTTAACTTCTTGTGGGTAGTCAGGAGAGGCTCTATAAGTGAACCAAATGATGAGTTCGAAAACAGAGTAAAAAACAGGGGACTGGTGGTTACAGAGTGGGTTGATCAAAGACAAATCTTGAGCCACGGTAGCGTTCAAGGTTTCTTAAGTCACTGTGGTTGGAACTCGGTAATCGAAAGCATATGTGCAGAGGTGCCAATACTAGCATGGCCTATGATGGCGGAGCAACACCTAAATGCAAGGATGGTAGTGGAGGAAATCAAGATTGGGCTAAGGGTCGAGACTTGCGATGGATCAGTGAGAGGGTTCGTGAAGTGGGAAGGTTTGGAAAAGCCGATAAGGGAATTAATGGAAGGAGAGAAAGGTAAAGAGGCAAGAAAGAAAGTGAAGGAGATTGGTGAAGCAGCCATTAATGCAGTCAAAGAAGGGGGAACATCATGGCAAGCGTTAAATGAGCTTATTCATGAGTTAAGTGGAAGAGAACAAGTTTGAACTGGCTAGCTTTTGTTTAGAAATAAATAATTTTATGGGTTCCACCCACAGTTCAGTGTGGACTAGAATATATCCATGGATACTTGTATTCTCTAATTTCTCCGTGTGTGTCTTTCTGCACCTGCAAATCTTTTTTTGAAAAAGTTTACTGAGTTTTGCATTTCTGTTTCTTTAGGTTAATTTTTTCTCTTAATAAAAGAAATCGAAATATTCAAAAACATTAAATACTATCATTTCTTCCCGGGGCCTAATTCCACCACGTGACTCAGCTCCAAAGTTCTGTACCTCATTTTTTGGTGTTCTCGTATTATGTATCATTTGTTGACGGTGGTAAGATCCCACATTCTACTGGAATCAACATATTAACATCTTATGGGGTTAAAATAAATGATAGATATGGTCAAGCTCGCACCCAGATCTTGATGATGTCACCCACACCTTCTGTCAATCAAGCATATGCATTGATTGTATAGGATGAAAGTCAAAAATTGGTTGCTGCAGGAGCTTATACATCAAGTGAACACATGGAGCCAACAACTCTCTTTACTGCAAAGCGTGGATTGCAGAAGCAAAGGAAATCATTTATGTATTGTGATATTTGTAACATGAAAGGACAACATTTATAAGCCGATGCAATGTGAGTTATGTCACACGAAAGGGAGGCTCAAAGAAAATTGCTACAAGATCATAGGATATCCTAGTGATTTTAAGAGGAAGAAGAAAGCTAATGCAGTTGCAGTAAAAATCAATGGTGGTGAAAATATCATGCCTCACCTTCCACAAACTAGAAACAAGCCACGAGCACCATACTTTACACAAGAGCATTACCGGTAGATCTTAAATATGTTACAGAAGTCACCAATGTCTGAAGCTAATGCAAACATGGCAGGTATGGTCTATTCAATTAATGAGGCTGATTTAGTGGATAGTAGACATTGGGGCAACAAATCATATGCTTGGTGATAAAAAAGCTCTGTGTAATGGCACAATGGTAGAAAATTCTAGAATTGTGCAATTGCCAAATGGAGAGTCTGCAGCAATAACTCAAATAGGAAATTGTCAATTAACTAGAGGTGATATAACTGAGAATGTACTATGTGTCCCAGATTTCAAGTTCAACCTCATGTCTATCTCAAACTGACAAAAAGCTTGAACTGTTATGCCACATTTTTCCCTGACTTCTTCATGTAGGATCTCATCACTGGGAAATTGAAGGAATTTGGTAGAGAAGAGGAAGGTTTGTATGTTCTACATTCTCGTAGGCAAGGAGGTGCACCTGCTAGCAAAAGGTCTGTGGCAGTAACTGAGGCAGTGGATGCAGCTGTTTGGCATAGGAGAATGCGACATATCCCTATGTAGGTAGTTAGGAAAATTGATGAGTTCAGAAATAAGACATGTCTTAGTATTAATCACTATGATGTGTGCCCAATAGCTAGGCATACTAGAATGCCATTTCCTACTAGTTGTAATAAATCAGTTGATGCTTTCCAACTGTTGTATGTGGATGTTTGGGGGTCTTATAAAATGCCTACATATAATGGAATGAGATACTTCCTTACAGTGGTTGATGATTTTCCAGATGGACATGGGTGTTTTTGATGCATCTCAAATCTGATGTAGTTACAATACTCAAGAATTTTCTTGTTTTGGTAAGTAATCAGTTTGGGAAATAGGTTAAGGCCTTTAGGTCTGACAATGGGTCTCAGTTTTTCAACCAGAATTGTGCAGAATTGTTTAAGCAACATGTGATTATTCATCAAAGCTCCTGTCCACATACACCCAACAGAATAGGGTGGTGGAAATGATGCATAGACACATCCTAGAGACTGCCAGGGCTCTTAGGTTTCAAGGCCACCTCCTCATTAGATTTTAGGGTGATTGCATTGATGTTGCGGTCTACATTATCAATCGAGTACCATCTTCAATATTGGTAAATAAACTGCCTTATGAATTACTCTAGCACATTTATCTGTCATTATCACACATGAGAGTTCTTGGTTGTCTTTTTTATGCTACCAACCTACTCAGAAAGAACAAGTTTGGACCCATAGCCACAAAAGCTGTCTTATTGGGATATTTACCAACTCAGAAACGATACAGTGAGCAGAGATGTGATTTTCTATGAATCAATTTTTCCTTTCTAGCATGATTCGCAAAAGGAAACATCAGTTCTTCCTCAACCTCTTAAATGCTTAGGAGTTTCCTTCCTTTGATGACTTACAACACATTGGTGCATCTGAATCAAATACAGCTACAAGAACCAACACTCTCATCTGCTCACACTGCACCTAAAGAGGTCACACATTATCCAGAAGAACATATGAATGTAGAGGTGTCTTCAAATAGTGAGGATGCCTCAAACACAGTAGAGGTCATACCTGCTGCAGAAATCATAGAAGCAGTTGTTATTCCTGTTGTCAACACACCAGCTCCCACTGCATTGTGGAAGTCAGAGAGAACTAGAAAACCTCCCATATGTCTCAAAGATTTTGTGAATCTGGATAAAGGGAAGGCAGCATCTAGAACATGTCTATACTCAATCTCAGTTGTAATGAATTATGCAGGTCTATCAACTGCCTATCCGAGTTATGTTTCAAAGATATCCACAGAGGTTGAACCCAAATCCTATTATGAAGCAGCTAAGAACAATAGATGGATTGAAGCCTTGAAAGCTGAAATTCAAGCTTTAGAAGACAATAACACTTGGGCAGTTGTACCCTTACCTGATGGAAAGAAGGCCATAGGTTGCAAATGGGTATATAAAATCAAGCACAAGGCATCTAGTGAAATAGAGAGATTCAAGGCAAGACTAATGGCAAAGAGATACAATCAGAAGGAAGGGATTGACTATCAAGAGGCATTTTCACCAGTGATAAAAATGGTCATTGTTAGAGCAGTTCCGTCTTTAGCAGCAATTAATGGGTGGAACATCTATCAAACAGATGTCTTTATTGCAATTCCAACAGAGAAATCAAAATGAAGAGGTTTATATGCAATTAACACAGGGGTTCCCTTATCCTTTAGATAAATCACTAGCTTGCAGGTTGCTTAAATCTCTCTATTCATGTAATTTCATATGTAAAAAATAAGTTTTTAAAATAAAATATGAATAGTGATATCCTATCCTCCTATATTTTCTAACAAATCATGTAGGAAGAAGAAGTTATGAAAAAGAAGGAAAGAGGCTAAAAGACAAGAGAATGAAGCAAAACCACAGTTGCACACATCATCTTCATATTCACAAATGTGGAATATACATATGGGCTTATGGAAAGAGATAATTAGGAATGAAAAGGAGCATAGTTGCATATATGGAATCTATATACATAAGGTCACATTCGCATACATGGAACCTACATTTGCAAGTCTAACCCATGAAGTCAAGAATGGAAGCAAAAGAGTCATAGATGCATGTGTGGAATCTGTATTTGCAAAGGTCACATTCGCATACATGAAACCTACATTTGTAAGACTAACTCATGAAGTGAATAATGAAAGCAAAAGAGTCATAGATACATGTATAGAATCTATATTTGCAAAGGTCACATTTGCATACATGGAACCTACATTTGCAAAACTAACTCATGAAGTCAATAATGAAGCACAAGTGCCATAGTTGCATATATGGAATCTACGTACACAAAGGTCACTTCGCATACATGAATTTCACATTCGCAAAAGTGAAACATGACAAAAGCTACTAATCTTTTCCTATAAATAGCAAGCTCGCTTTGTATAAGGATATCTATTATTCTGTAAGACAAGAATTAGTCTTGGTCTTCCTTCTTTGTGGTAAAAACTTTTCTTAGTCTTTTAAATATTTCTAGTCTTCTAAATATCCTTTTTAGCTTTTTTTACTCCATAATGGAGTAATCTCTTTTCATTGGGATAGTTGATGAAACATGATATAATTTATAATATTATATCAGTTTTTATATATTTTTAGCTTGAAACTTTTGATTTATATTTTATATTGTGCTGAAATGATAGTTTTTAATTACTTTATCATTATATCTATATATTTTATCTCTAAGTTATTCTTACATTAATTTTGTTATTCTCGCGTAGCAAAATTAGTATATAATAACTGATAAATAAAATAGTAGACTGAAAGTAATTTTTCAATAAACTAGTATTTCAAGTCAGTAATCTTTTTTGCCTTATTTTTAATTCACACAGAGGAATTATTGTAAGCAAGATTATTGATCCTTAGTAAAAATATTCTCACGAAGTTTTTACTTTCTTTTAGCACAATTCAAGCAAGACAAATATTTTGGTTTAAACGTCACTAGTCTTAAGTTGATTAACTAATATAATTCTCACAGAGTGTTATTAATTGGCTATTTCTTAGTGAGAAAAATATAATTGTATTAGAAATAAGTAATTATTCTTTAAAGAAATAAATGTAGAAATTGAGATTTTATATAGTAATATTATCAAGTGAATTCAATGATTCCCAACTCTTTTTTAAAATTATAAATCTTTCAAAGGTTATTTATTTTGTTTAAGTAATTAACAAGTTTTAAACCTCACTCACTTTTCATCAATTTTATTCTCTCAAATAGTAGTTAAAATATTACAAGTCTGTAGAATAGATTATGCATTCACTGTGGGATGATATCTTAAGCTATACTAGAACTTGACAGAGTACGAGCAGAAAATTCCAATAAACATTGGTCTCATCAAATTTTTGGCGATGTTGCCGGAGATTGGCATACATCTACTTCAGATTAAATATTTTGTTACTAATTTGAGAATTTATAATATTATTTTTATTGCTGTTAATATTTTCACTATCTACGAATAAGTATTTCTTCCTATTACTTCTATTATTATCTTTAAGGTAGTATATTAAATATAATATTACTAGTATTTTTACCTGCAATACTATTCTAACTTTATTTCTAATTACTATTATACTAAATATATTATTGTTTTTTTTTTCTAACTATTTTTGTTATCTTTGAAAATTTCTTTAGTTATTTTTATACTAGTACTGCTAAATTAGTGTTAATTTATTATTATTATTATTATTTTTCTTCTCTTTAAAATTTTAGGTAGTTTATGACCCGCTCTTCTACATAAAAGTTGGCTAGTTATGATCAAGAAATTAAAAAATCTTTTCGTTTGTGCAGGAAAGGACAAACATCATCTTCTCAAAGCATAGCACTTGAAGGAATGGAGAATTAGGGAGTAGAAGACATTCAACCACCAGTTCATGTAGAGGAGCAGTTTAATAAAGTAGCACCAAGGACAGCAAACAGAATCCTAAGGTACTATGCTAGGCCTGACCGCTTCAACTGTGAATCTAGTATCAGAAAACCTCCAGTGACAGCCTACAACTTTGAAATCAGGACTGGCCTGATTCAAACGATTCAATAGTCTTGCATCTTCACTGGAGACACAAACGAAGATCCACACAGTCATTTAATTGACTTTTTGGAACTTGTTGAAATAGCTAAGTATAATGGAGTACCCCCTGAAGCTATCAAGTTAATGCTATTTCCTTTTTCTTTAAAAGGAGATGGCAAGACTTGGTTGCGAAGTTTTCCACAAGGTTCCATTACCACATAGGACGAAATGACTCAGAAATTTTTAAACAAATATTTTTTCCCTGCTAAAACCACAAAGTTAAGACAGGACATCTCTAGTTTCTTACTGACTGACACTGAGTCAGTTTATCAAGCTTGGGAAAGATTAAAAGCAATGTTAAGAAAATGTCAACACCATGATATTCATGAACATATGCAATTGTATGTTTTTTATCACGCGTTAAAACCCTTTTCTAGAAATGTGATTGATGCAGCTGCGAAATATTCTGTAATGGGAAAAACCAAGGAGGAAGAATTGCAATTGTTGAATGAGATTTCTAAGAATGACATCCAATGGCTATTTGAGCGTGTAATCATCAAGAAGGCTGCTACGGTAAATCAGGTTGATGCTTTAAATACACTAACGCAACAAATTATTTCTTTGGCACAAAAGATTGAATCTTTTGAGGTGAATACATGTAACGACCCGACTAGACATTTTGAGCATTTACACTTTTCTTAGAAATTTGAGGCACGAGTATCCTCGCATGATGTATTATGACTTTTGTGAATCTTCGGCTCTGGTTTTAAAGTTATTCTAAATCGATTTGGAAGAATGAACTTCAAGATTTAAGCTTAAAGTTGGAAGAGTTGACCAAGTTTGATTTTTTAGCATTTGACATCGGATTGGAGTTTTGATGATTTTGTTAGGTCTGTATGGTAATTTTGGACTCGGGCATATATCTGGATTTGTATTTGGATGTTTCTAGAATGATTCAACAATAATTGGTGAAAATTAGAAATTTGAAGGTTTGGAAAGTTCATAAATTTGACCAGAAGTTAACTTTGAGAATATCGGATCCGGATTCTAGTTTCGGGAATTTAAATAGCTTCGATATGTCATTTGGTACTTGTATGAAAAATTTGAGTTCATTCCGGGTTGATTTGATATGTTTCGGCGCAAGTTGTGAAAATTGAAAGTTCAAAGTTCATCGATTTTGATTTGAGGCCTGATTCATCATTTCAATGTTTCTATGTGATATTTGATGCCTCGGGTAGGACCGTGTTATATTTTGGGACTTTTTGGTATGATTTGACGGGTTCTCGAGGGATTCGAGTGTATTTTGGATCATTGGTTGAGAGACAAGTAAGTTAAGTAATTTGGAGTTTGACCATGGTCAATATCGGGTCAAGACGACCTCTTTTCAGTGTTTTGAGGGTGCGAGCAGACCTCTAGCGTGTTTTATGATTGAAATGCATATAAGGTTTGTGTACGGGAGGTTCCGGATGAGTTTCGGTGAAGTTTGGGTTTGTTGGTGCTAGTACTTCACAATTACGAACTTTTTGTTGCAATTGCTAACTCTGCATTTTCGAACATCTGGTCGCAATTGTGAACCCTGGCCGCAATTTTGAACTCTACAGCTGCTAAAATATGGTAACAATTTCGAATTGTCCGCAATTGCGAACTTTTGGTAGCAAATGCGACATCTGTAGCTGGGTTAAGAGTTGGAGTTTCGGGATTTTAGCTCATTCCTTCATATTTTGAACCCAATACTCGGATTTGGGCGATTTTGGCGGAGATTTCCACCACAAGGATTGGGGTAAATGTTCTCTACTTGGTTTTGATTATATTTCATGAATATATCTCCGATTTTAGCATTTGGATTATGATGTTTAAAGAGAATGTTGGGTTTTTTTGTCTAAACTTTTCTAAATTTAATTTTTGAGTTTTGAACATCGATTCGAAGTTGGATTTTAGTGAAATAAGTATGGTTAGACTAGTAATTGAATGGGTTGTTGGGTTTTGTAAGTTTTGTCAGGTTTCAAGGTGCGAGCTCGAGTTTGACTTTTTGGTTGACTTTGAGTAAATGTGTAAAGATTCAACCTTTATCGATTGAGTTTGCTTACTATGGAATTATTTGATGATTTTGAGTTGCTTTTGGCTAGTTTCGAGCCGTTCGGAGGATGATTTGAATGGGATGGCACTTCTAGTGTATCGATTTGGCTTGTTTGAGGTAAGTGTCTTGCCTAACTTTGTTGATGGAATTTTTCCTACTATTTTACATTATTTGCTACATGCGGGGATGATACATATATAAGGTGACGAGCATATATGAAAGTGTCAGGGTTAATCTTTCTTAGGGGTAGATTATGCTATAAATTGTGCCTTGTATAATTATGTGACCTTCTTGCTTCATGTATTACTTGACTTCTAGATCACTAGGAATATGGAATTAAATGTGAGAAACTAAGATTTAGTTTATTATAGCTTGATTAAAATTTGACAAAATTTTTGAGAGACATTGATATGTTTAATTCGGTCATCATTATGCTTAATCATTAATACATTGCTACAGTCGATACTAGATTTTATACTCGTGTTGCAGATCATTCTTGAGATTTCTTGAAATACTCGAATAATAAGGTTCTTGAGGGTTCATTTGAACTATTGTTGGCTTGAAAGTTGTGATTGTTGTTGATTTGGAATATTCGTTTAAATACTCTCCTGACGTTATTTATGCTTCCCACCTTGTTTGTCGTTGATATACATATTCTTGGTGAGGAAGAGTGTAAAGTACGAAGGGTGATGTCGTTCCATTATATATATATATATGTGTGTGTGTGTGTGTGTGTGAGGGAGAGTGTAATGCATGAAGAATGATGTCGTGCCATTATATATATGTTTTCCATGTGAGGGAGAGTGTGAAGCACGAAGGGTGTGCCATATCATTTGAGAGTAAAAGCACGAAGGATGATGATTGCCATGTTACGTGAGTGTAAAGCACGAAGGGTGATGTCATGCCATTTCATTCAAGTATAAAGCACGAAGGGTGATGTCGTGCCATGTTATGTGAGTGTAAAGCACGAAGGGTGATGCCGAGCCATTTCATTTGCGAGTAAAAGCACGAAGGGTGATGTCATGACATTTTATTTATATTATCACGAGTTCATGGCACGATGGGTGTTTCCGTGCAGGCGAGGACGAGGGACATGCATTATGTTGTGATATATTTTCCTCGTGTATATGTTCATGCCTTTACATTGAGTTGTTATTGTCGCACTTATGGTTCTTATGTGACTTGTCGTTATTGCCCTGTCCTTGTCCCCTATCTCAATTATTATTGTGTTGACCATGTCTTTTACTTGCTTGACTTGAAAATACCATGCCTACTTCCTATTGTTATTATTACATCCTTATCGTATCTATTTTGTTGCACGTTAGTACAAGCCTTCTACCATGTTAGTTGTTCCTTCCTCTACTTGTTAAATTATAAAGATCATGTGTTCCCTTCTTATTTTTTATATCTATATCAAGGCCTTCACCGTGCTGGTTAGTTGAAGTTTATATTCCTTTTTCCCAATTGCGATCGTTACTCCTATGCCTTCCGCCTAGTCTATTACTGTTTCTGTATGTATATCCTCGTTCATTATTGCTACTTGCGTATTTTCTACTTTGTCATTACTGTTATCGGCATTTATACTATCCGATTGGTACTATTATACGCATATTTGGTGAGGATGAGATAAATGCATGAAGGGTGTTGCTTTGCAATTGACTTGATATCTGAGTACATTTCTCACGCTATGAAAGTTACGGAGTGCCTATCGTGGTTTATTGGTTTTTGTTATAAGGAAAAGATTGGTCGAGATATTGGAAAATGTTAAGTTGTGATCTGTTCTAGTACTCATTTATTGTCTTGCATATTTGTTTCGTGTACTCTTTCTTGTTATATCGTAGTATAGTTCTATTGCTAGTTTACGGTACATGTTTTATCAGTGAGTATATTTTAACTAAAAAGCCTCGTCACTACTTCGACGAGGTTAGACAAGATACTTATTGGGTACATAAGGTCGGTTGTACTTATACTACACTTCTGCACCTTGCGTGCAAATTTTGGAGTGGAGCTGCTGGTGATGTCGTGAGCTGACTCTTAAGATGTTCAGGCATTCCGGAATATAGTTGCCACTTGTCCTTGGTAGCTTTATATTTTGCTAATCTGTTTATGTAACTTTCAAATAGATCATGTATTTATTTGTACCGGCTTTATAGAATTCAAATTCTTAGAAGCCCGTGATTCGTACTACTAGTCCTTGGGTTAATATATAAATATTCAGATAATTCTTCACCATTTCCTATAAATTTCATTTGGATTATATTGACTGTTAGTTGGCTTACCTAGCGGGTCGAGTTAGGTTCCATCACGACTAGTGGTTTTAGGGTCATGACAAGTAGGTATCATAGCCCTAGGTTCGTAGGTTCTACGAGTCATGAGCAACTGTCTAGTAGAGTCTTGTGGATCGGTATGATGATGTCCATACCAATCTTCGGGACGATACATGACACTTAGGAACATTTCCCTTTCTTCTTTCCTTATCGTGCGACCTTGTTTCAGCTTACAGTCTATGACTTGGACTCCTCCCAATCGCTCATATGTGATGTTGTGCACTCAGTATTCGATATGCGCCAACGATCTGTGATGCTGCAGATGGATCAAGTAGGGCTATGGATGCTTGATTATCATCGCGATTTGTTGTCTAGCCTTAGGAGAAGATGCAATGTTAAATATTCCAGTCGTTCATTTGTGGTACGAGGTGGGTTCTTATATCTAGTTGGTAAGTAGATATTTGGGGAAGACTTGCTGGTGGCCTAGCTGTTGTGATTAAGGAGGGTTCATGGTAAGGCACCGATTTGAGTATAATCGGTAGGCCACCTCCTGCGTGAAGAGTTGGGATCAGCTGTTTCTTATGAGTTTTCTATTCGGTGAGTGCAAATATTATCATTTCAGAGCATTTGGGGAAGTTATTTGACTATTGTAAGGATGGATAAGCGCTTGGCGGAGTTTTCGGAGTGTTCCATGACCAATATTGCATAAGTTTTAAAGTATTCAGCTAAATCACCGTCTGGGATTGGGGCATGCTATGAAGATGTGGACTTTGGATTGCCGACGATGTGTTCTATGGCTTCGGGCAAAGTGCGGGAATATGATAATGCCGAGTGAATTGTAGAATCATGTGTTGTATCAGTTTCCGAGCCGAGGGATTGCTTGGTTATTTTTTTGAATAGTCATATGCTGGTGGAGCACGGGTTGCTCAATGTGTATTAGCTGTGTATTGAAGATCAAATTAAGGTGAGTGGTTATCGAGAAAGTTTTGGCGAGTTCCAGGTCTTATGTAGCATTAAGGACTTTGAAATTTTTCTACGGGCAGGCTTAAAATCGGTAGCGAATGGTAATTGGATATGCGGTATTTCCTTGTCAAGAAAGGTCTACATGTCAATGTTGGAGAGATGCAAGAAATGACTGCGAATTTGCAGAAGGTTCCTTCAGAGCGAGCATATCGGATTGAGTTATTTTTGGGTTGGCAGTCTGTGTGACTCGGTTGACTTAGAGGCGATCGGTTCTGGTGAGTCGATTATGTGTTAATGAGTTTCGAAGAATTCATCACGTTTATGATCACAACCGAAGTTGGTGTTTGCTATAGGTATATAAGTTATATTGTATGTATGGTAATGTTCTCCTGGATTGAGTTAAATGAGAAGTTCGCGGTTGATGAGATGTTCAAATTGCTCATGATTCGGAGTTGATTATGGAATTTTTGTAGTGTCGCAAGTTAGCATGTTAGAGGCGATGCGCCGTGTGGGGTTGAAAAGTTATTTGTAAAAGGTTGAGGTCTAGTTTTTGAGGGAAGGATATGAGTTCTTGAAGACACGAACGATTTCAGGTGTTTAATGTTTTGCTGGCACTATACGTTCCCACCAGAGGAGAAATTGCATTTTGCAGGTACATTGTGTTTTGACTTGTGGGTATTTTTTCGTAAGATGATGGAGTATGAATGACCCATTAGCTATTTGAGTAACGGTGTTGATATCGGGTATGGAAATTCTGGAATACAAGATATTCAAAGACTGGATGTTCTCGTTGGAAGAGTATTCCTTGATTGCGACTTGTGAAGGAATGTGGAGGATTTGGTGATTGATGGTATGTGTTATGGAAAGGTTTCTATGGGCTTGTGGAAGGTTATTTTACTATTCAGGAATGATCAAATCTAGTTTGGGAATTACTTGAGAGCCTAACGAGAATGTGTATTCTGTAACGGATCGGATTTGCTTGCTCCTACCAAGCTGTTACCACAGGTCTATCATTGGGCGGAATAGATTCTATTCGCGCCCAAGTCTATGTTATGTGTTTCTCTATTATGCTATGACGGGTTGTGAGGGTTACATGACTCTCCGCACGCATATTGTGATTCAGTTTAGGCCTCATGCCATTATAGGCGAGATGGTGTAACGACCTGACCGTTCGTTTTGAGAGTTAGAGCCCTTATCCCTTATTAACTGCTTCCCCGTATCTTATTCTACTATTTTGGGTTGTCGCGAGGGTTCGTGTTGAGTTTTTGAAATGAATTGAGACACTTAGTCTCTTATTTGGGAGCTTCAGTTGGAAAAGTTGACCGGATGTCTGCTTGTGTGTAACGACCTAAGATTTGAATTTTGATGATGTTTTTAGCTCCATTAGGTGATTTGGGACTTAGGAGCGCA
Source organism: Nicotiana paniculata (assembly GCA_005239505.1). Classification (NCBI taxonomy): domain Eukaryota; kingdom Viridiplantae; phylum Streptophyta; class Magnoliopsida; order Solanales; family Solanaceae; genus Nicotiana; species Nicotiana paniculata. The sequence continues at coordinate 102,780 of ML362097.1, forward strand.
ATCCGAAATGTGATTTTGCGGTCCATAGTAGATTTAGGCTTGAATGGGCAAAAGTTGGAATTTTGGCAATTTTGGTCTGCAGTGAAAATTTTGATATCGAGCCCAGAATGGAATTCCGAAAGTGAGATTAGGTTCGTAGTGACATTTTTTACTTGTGTGTAAAATTTGGAGTCATTAGGACAAGATTTGATATGTTTCGACGTCATTTGTAGAATTTAGAAATTTCAAGGTTCATTAGGTTTGAATCCGTGCATAATTCGTGTTCTTGATGTTGTTCGATGTGGTTTGAAGGCTCGACTAATTTTGTATGTTGTTTTTGGATTGGTTGGTATGTTTGGTTGAGGTTTCAGGGGCCTCGGGCGTGTTTCAGATGCTTAACGGATGAAAATTGGACTAAGGAGAAAATCTGATGTTGCTAGTTTCTGGTGTTTCGCACCTATGGAGGGGAGACCGCAGGTGCTGATTCGCATGTGCGGAAGGAAGAGCACAAGTGCGGTTTGGTCAGGTTGGTCTTTGAGCGCAGTTGCGAGAAGGGAGCCGCATCTACGCATTCGCAGATGCGGATGATGTATCGCAGAAACGAAGAGGGGAGGCCTGTGCAGGGGTGCAAATGCGGAAGGCCATCCACAGATGCGTGCCCTTGTCCGCTAATGCTAAGACAGTGATGATGTGTATGCCAGGGTTACCGCGATTAGAGTGGAGAGGTACGTTAGAGTATACTCCCCACAGGGTCATTTCATTTCTTAAGGCTCATCGAATGGTTGAGAAGGGGTGTGATGCGTATTTGGCCTATATGAGAGATTTCAGTATTGATACCCCTATAGTTGAGTCAGTTCCAGTAGTAAGGGATTTCCCTGATTTGTTTCTAGCCGATCTTCCGGGCATGCACCCGATAGAGATATTAATTTTGGCATTGATTTGTTTCTAGGCACTCAGCCCATATCTATTCCTCCTTATCGTATGGCTCCTCCTGAGTTGAAAGAGTTGAAGGAGCAGTTGAAGAAGTTGCTTGATAAGGGTTTCATTATGCCTAGTGTGTCACCTTGAGGTGATCCTGTCTTGTTTGTGAAGAAAAATGATGGTTCTATGCGTATGTGTATTCATTCTCGTCAGTTGAACAAGGTTACATTGAAGAACAGGTATCCATTGACTTGCATTGATGATTTATTTGATCAGTTACAGGGTGCCAGGGTGTTTTCCAAGATTGACTTGCGTTCTGGCTATCATTAGTTGAAAATTCAGGAGCTGGATATCTCAAAGACTACTTTTAGGACTAGATATTGTCATTATCAGTTTCTTGTCATGTCTTTTGGGCTGACCAATGCTCCAGTACCCTTTATGCATTTGATGCACACTGGGTTCCGGCCTTATCTTGATTCTTTCGTCATTGTGTTTATTAACGACATAAGATCATGAGTAGCACCTGAGGACCGTACTTCAGACTTTGAGGGAGAAGAGATTCTATGCAAAACATTTTAAGTGTGAATTCTTGCTTGATTCAGTGGCATTCTTCGGTCACGCAGTATTTTGTGATGAGATCAAGGTAGATCCGAAGAAGGTAGAGGCAGTGCAGAGCTGGCCTAGGCCATCATCAGCTACGGAGATCCGTAGTTTCCTTGGTTTGACAGGATATTATCGTCGCTTTGAAGAGGGGTTTTCACCTATTGCAGCACCTATGACTAGGCTGACCCAGAAGGGTGCTCCGTTCAGGTGGACCGAGGAGTGTGAGGAGAGTTTTCAGAAGCTCAATAAATCTTTGACTAATATTAGTATTGCCTACAGGTTCGGGGTCTTATAGTGTCTATTGTGATGCCTCAAGGATTGGTCTTGGAGCGGTATTGATGCAGGACGGTAGGGTGATTGCCTACGCATCCAGACAGTTGAAGGTTCATGAGAAGAATTATCCTGTCCATGATGTTGAGTTAACAACTATTGTTCACGCCTTGAAGATCTAGTATCATTATTTGTACGGTGTTCCTTGTGAGATCGACATTGGTTACCGGAGTTTGCAACACCTGTTCTAGCAAAAGGCCCTTAATTTGCATCAACTGAGGTTGTTGGAGCTACTTAAGGATTATGATATCACTATATTGTACCACCCAGGGAAGGCCAATGTAGTGGCCGATGCCTTGAGTCACCGTGCGGAGCGTTTGGGGAGTTTGGCATATATTCCAGCAGAAGGGAGGAACTTGGCATTGGACGTGCAGACTTTAGCCAGCCAGCTTGTGAGACTGGACATTTCAGACCCGAGCCTAGTATTAGCTTGTGTGGTCACTCGGTCTTCTCTTTATGACCGCATCAAGGAGCGCGTGTATGATGATTCCCATCTTCTAGTCCTTCAGGATAGGGTTCGGAGAGGTGATGCTAGAGATGTGACTATTGGTGATGATGGCATGATGAGGATGCAAGGCTGGATATGTGTGCCCAGTGTGGATGGGCTTCGGGAGTTGATTTTTTAGGAGGCCCACAGCTCGCGGTATTCCATCCATCCGGGTGCCGCGAAGATGTACCAGGATTTGAGACAGCACTATTGGTGGCAGAGGATGAAGAAGGATAAAGTTGGGTTTGTGGCCAAGTGTCTCAACTGTCAGCAGGTTAAGTATGAGCATCAGAGACCTGGTGGATTTCTTCAGAGGTTAGAGATCCCAGAGTGGAAATGGAAGCGGATCACCATGGAATTTGTAGTTGGACTCCCACGGACTTTGAGGAAGATCGATTCTATTTGGGTGATCATGGATCGGCCGACCAAGTCAGCTAATTTCATCCCAGTGATGACTACTTACTCTTCAGAGAAGTTGGCTGAGATTTACATCAGAGAGATTGTCCGTCGTCATGACGTACCAGTTTCCATCATATCAGACAGAGGTACACAGTTTACATCACAGTTCTGGAGAGTCGTACAACAGGAGTTGGGTACTAGGGTGGAGCTGAGCACAACCTTTCACGCTCAGACGGACGGGCAGTCCGAGCGCACGATTTAGATTCTAGAGGATATGCTCTGTGCTTGTGTGATGGAGTTTGGAGGGTCATAGTACCAATTCTTACCACTTACGAAGTTTTCCTACAACAACAGCTACCGGTCTAGTATTCAGATGGCACCGTATGAGGTTCTATATGGTAGGCGGTATCAGTCCTCTGTGGGTTGGTTAAACCCGGGCGAGGCTTGATTGTTGGGTACAGACTTGGTCCAGGATGCCCTAGATAAGGTGAAGGTGATTCCGGATAGACTTTGCACAGCCCAGTCCAGACATAAGAGTTATGGGGACCGGAAGGTTCATGATTTAGCATTCATGGTTGGAGAGCGGGTCTTGCTTCGGGTATCGCCTATGAAGGGAATAATAAGGTTCGAAAATAAGGGAAAGCTGAGCTCAAGGTATATTGGTCCTTTTGAGATATTTCAACGTGTTGGGGAGGTTGTTTATGAGCTTGCCTTACCTCCCAGCCTAGCAGGAGTTCATCCGGTATTCCACGTTTCTATGCTCCGAAAGTATCACGGTGATCTGACTCATGTATTGGGTTTCAGTTTAGTCCAGTTGGACAAAGATCTGTCTTATGTTGAGGAACCGGTGTCTATCTTGGACAGTCAGATCAGAAAGCTAAGGTCAAAGACCGTTGCTTCAGTGAAGGTTCAGTGGAGGGGTTAGCTGGTCGAAGAGGTGACTTGGGAGACCGAGCGGGATATGCGCAGCCCTTATTCTCATCTTTTCACAGACTCAGGCATGTCTCTATGCTTGTTCAAGGACGAACTATTGTTTTAAGAGGGGGAGGATGTAATGACCCGGCCAGTCATTTTGAGAGTTAGAGCCCCGATCCCCTATTAACTGCTTCCCCCATATCTTATTCTGCTATTTTGGGTTACTAGGAGGGTTCGTGTTGAGTTTTTTAAACGAATTGAGACATTTAGTCTCTTATTTGGGATCTTGAGTTGGAAGAGTTAACCGGATGTTGACTTGTGTGTAACAACGTCGGATTTGAATTTTGATAATATCATTAGCTCCGTTAGGTGATTTTGGAATTAGGAGCACGCCCGGAATGTGATTTGGAGGTCCGTAGTAGATTTAGGATTGAATTGACGAAATTTGGAATTTTAGAGATTTTGGTTGGTAGTGGAAATTTTGATATCGAACTCGGAATGGAATTCCGGAAGTGGGAGTATGTTCGCATTATCATTTTTGACTAGTATGTAAAATTTGGAGTCATTCGGACGAAATTTGATTTGTGTCGACGTCGTTTGTAGAATTTAGAAATTTCAAAGTTGAATAGGCTTGAATCCGTGCATAATTTGTATTTTGATGATGTTCGATGTGGTTTTAAGGCTTGAGTAAGTTCGTATGTCGTTTTAAGATTGGTTGGTATGTTTGGTTTAGGTCACGGGGGCCTTGGGCGTGTTTCTGATGCTTAACGGATGAAAATTGGACTTAGGAGAAAATGTGATGTTGCTGGTTTCTGGTGTTTCGCACCGGCGGAGGGGAGACCGCATGTGCAGATTCGCACATGCGGAAGGAAGAGCGCAGATGCAGTTTGGTCAGGTTGGTCGGTGAACGCAGGTGCGATAAGGGAGCCGCATCGCGCATTCATAGATACGGATGAAGGATCGTAGAAGCGAAGAGGGGCGGTTTGGGCAGGGGCGCATATGCGAAAGGCCATCCGTAGGTGCGTGCCCTTGTCCGCAGAAGCAAATTTTTTGACCTTAAGTGTTTTCCGCACTTGCGAGGGATTTTCCGCAGGTGCGGCGTCGTAGGTGCGACCCATGACCCTTTTCTGCTCGCTTAGCAGAAAAGGGGAAAATTAGAGGGTTTGTTTCATTCTTTACCATTTGACCTTGAGAGCTAGGATTTAGGCGACAAATTGAAGGATTTTCAGAGGGAAACATTAGATATGCGAGCAGAAAAGGGGAAAATTATAGGGTTTGTTTCATTCTTCACCATTTGACCTTGAGAGCTCGGATTTGAGCGACAAATTGAAGGATTTTCAGAGGGAAACATTGGGTAACGATTCTTAATCCTATTTTGATCATATTTTGTTAACCCATAATTGTTTTTTTCATTAAATTAAGGAATTTGAGGGTGGAATTTGGGAAATTGGGGGAAACGTTCCCCAATCGAATTTCTTATTTTTGAGTGGGATTTAGACATCGGATTTGGATAATTTTTGTACCAGTAAATTCGTGAGCGAATAGATGGCCCGTGGAGGCTTTTTGGGCATTTTTCTATTTTCTTGCCTTAGCTTCGATTTCATTAGCTAAATTAGTTACTTGTAGCTATATTTACGTTATGTAATTGATTTAATTAGATTTGGGCCACTCGAAGTTGGATACTAGTGGCAAATGCGTGGTTTCAGATTGATTTGAGCTTGGTTCTAGGTAAGTGGCTTACCTAACCTTCTGTGGGGGAACTTCCCATAAGGATTTTGGTACTGTTTGATATATGAGCAGTGTGTACATGAGGTGACGAGTACGTACATGGGCTATTTATTGTAAAACTCCATTTTTCACTAAATCATAATCTGTTTTGTCCTTGTTTGAACTACACGAGTATATGTGACTAGTTATGTTATGTTGGCAGGCTTGTATGGAGCGAGGTGAAATGGGATGATCCCCGGATATGTGCATGGTAGGGTTACACTGTGATTTGATAGCTTTGGAACCACTACCAGCGCGTTCAAGGACGAACGCATGTTTAAGTGGGGGAGGATGTAACGACTGGACTGGTCGTTTTGAGCATTTGCACATTTTTTGGTATTTTTAGGTCACGAGTATCCCCACATGATGTATTATGACTTTGTGTGAATCTTCAGCTCTTGTTTTCAAGTTATCCGGAATCGATTTGGAAGAATGAACTTCAAGATATAAGCTTTAAGTTGGTAGAGTTGACCAAATTTGACTTTTTAGCATTTGACCTCGGATTGGAGTTTTGATGGTTCCGTTAGGTTCAGATGGTGATTTTGGACTTGGGCATATGCCTGGATTTGTATTTGGATGTTTCTAGAAGGATTAAGCACTAAATGGCGAAATTTAAAAATTTGAAGGTTTGGAAAGTTCATAAGTTTGACCAGAAGATTACTTTAGGATATTGGATTCGGATTGTAGTTCCGGGAATTTGAATAACTTTGATTTGTCATTTGTGACTTGTATGAAAAATTTGAGTTCATTCCGAGTTGATATGAAACGTTTTGGCGCGAGTTGTGGAAGTTGAAAGTTCAAAGTTCAAAGTTCATCGATTTTGATTTGAGGAACGATTTATCATTTCGATGTTGTTATGTGATATTTGACGCTTCGAGTAGGTCTATGTTATATTTTGGGACTTGTTGGTATGATTTGACGGGTTCCAGAGGGGCTCAGGTGTATTTTTGGATCATTGGTTGAGAGACTAGTTAAGTTAAGTAATTTGGAGGTTGACCATGGTCAATATTGTGTCAAGACGACCTCTTTTCGGTGTTTTGAGGGTGCGAGCACATCTTTAGCGTGTTTTATGATTAAAATGCATATATGGTTTGTGTCTGGGAGGTTCCAGATGAGTTTCGGTGTGGTTTCAAATCATTTCGGTGAAGTTTGAGTTTGTTGGTGCTGGTACTTCACAATTGCGAACTTTTTGTTACAATTGTGAACTCTACATTTGTGAACCCTGGTCGCAATTGTGAACGCTGATCGCAATTGCAAACATTTTGTCGTGATTGCGAACTCCATAATTGCGAATATTTGGTCATAATTGCAAACTTCGTAATTGCGAACATGTGGTCGCAATTGCAAACTGTCCACAATTGCAAACTTTTGGTCGCAAATGCGACGTCTGTGGTTGGGTTAAGAGTTGGAGGTTCGGGATTTTAGCTCATTCCTTCTTATTTTGAACACTATACTCGGATTTGGGCAATTTTGGAGGTGATTTTCACCACAAGGATTGGGGTAAGTGTTCTCTACTTGGTTTTGATTATATTTCATGAATCTATCTCCGATTTTCGCATTTGGATTATGATTTTTAAAGAGACAGTTGGGGTTTGTTGTCCAAATTTTCCTAAATTAAAATTTTGAGTTTTGAACATCGATTCGGAGTTAGATTTGAGTGAAATTAGTATGGTTGGACTCGTAATTGAATGGGTTGTTGCATTTTGTAAGTTTTGTTGGATTTCGAGGTGCGAGCTCAGGTTTGACTTTTTGGTTGACTTTGAGTAAATGTGTAAAGATTCAACCTTTATCGATTGGGTTTGCTTACTATGGAATTATTTAATGATTTTGAGTTGCTTTTGGCTAGTTTCGAGCCGTTCGGAAGATCATTTGAATGGGATGGCGCTTCTAGTTTATCAATTTGGCTTATTTGAGGCAAGTGTCTTGCCTAACTTTGTTGAGGGAATTTTTCCTACTATTTGGAATTATTTGCTACATGCGGGGGTGATACATATATGAAGTGACGAGCATATATCCAAGTGCCAGGGTTAATCTTGCTTGGGGTTAGATTATGCTATAAATTTTGCCTTGTAGAATTACGTGACCTTCTTGCTTCATGTCTTACTTGACTTCTAGATCACTAGGAATATGGAATTAAATGTTAGAAACCAATATTTAGTTTATTCTAACTTGATTAAAATATGACAGAAGTTTTGAGAAACATTGATGTGTTTAATTCAGTAATCATTATGCTTAATCGTTAATACATTGCTACAACCAATACTAGATTTTGTACTCGTGGTGTTGATCATTCTTGAGATTTGTTGAAATACTAGAATAATAATGTTCTTTAGGCTTCATTGAACTATTGTTGGCTTGAATGTTGTGATTGAGGTTCATTTGGAATATTTTTTTAAATAATCTCCTTGACATTATTTATGCTTCTCACCTTGTTTGTCATTGATATACATATGCTTGGTGAGGAAGAGTTTAAAGCATGAAGGGTGATTCCATTCCATTATATATATATATATATATATATATATATATATATATATATATATATATATATATATATATATATATATACACATGTGAGGGAGAGAGTAAATCACGAAGGGTAATGTAGTACCATTATATATATGTTGTCATGTGAGGGAGAGTGTAAAACACAAAGGGTGATGTCGTGCCATATCATTTGAGAGTAAAAGCATGATGGGTGGTGAGTGCCATGTTATGTGAGTGTAAATCACGACGGGTGATGTCGTGCCATTTCATTCGAGTGTAAGTAAAGAAGGGTGATGCCATGCCATGTTATGTGAGTGTAAAGAACGAAAGGTGATGCCGTGCCATTTCATTTGAGAGTAAAATCGCGAAGGCTGATGCTGTGCCATTTCATTTATAATATCATGCTTTTATATTATCACGATTTCATGGCATATAGGTGTTTTCCTGAAGTCGAGGACGAGTGACATGGATTATTATGTGATATCTTTTCCTTGTGTATACATTCATGCCCTTACATTGAGCTGTTATTGTCGCACTTATGGTTCTTATGTGACTTGTCATTATTGACCTGTCCTTGTCCCCTATCTCAATTGTTATTGTGTTGACCATGTATTCTACTTGCTTGACTTGCAAATACCATACCTACTTCCTGCTGTTATAATTACATTCTTGTCGTATCTATTTTGTTGCACGTTAGTACAAGACTTCTACCATGTTAGTTCTTCCTGCTCTACTTGTTAACTTATAAAGATCATGTGTTCCCTTTTCATTTATTATATCTATATCAAGGCCTTCACCATGCTAGTTAGTTGATGTTTATATTCTTTTTTCCTTATTGATTTCATTACTCCTATGCCTTCCTCCTAGTCTATTATTGTTTCCCATAAGTATATCCTCGTTCATTATTGCTACTTGCATATTTTCTACTTTGTCATTAATGTTATCGGTATTTCTGCCATCCGATTGGTACTGTTATACGCATATTTGGTGAGGATGAGATAAATTCACGAAGGGTGTTGTCGTGCAATTGACTTGATATCTGCGTACATTCCTCATGCTATGAAAGTTATGGAGTTACTATCATGGTTTATTTGTTTTCATTATAAGGAAAAGAATGGTCAAGATATTGGAAAATGTTAAATTGTGATCTCTTCTAGTATTCAGTTATTGCTGTGCATAATCGTTTCATGTACTGTAGTCTGTTATATTGTAGTATAGTTATATTGCTAGTTTACAGTACAGGTTTTATCAGTGAGTATCTTTTAACTAAAAAGTCTCTTCACTACTTCGACGAGGTTAGAAAAGATACTTAATGGGTATATGGAGTCGGTTGTACTCATACTACACTTTTGCACCTTGCATGCAAATTTTGGAGTGGAGCTGCTGGTGATGTCGGGAGCTGACTCCGAAGATGTTCGTGCATTCCAGAATATAGCTGCCACTTGTCCTTGGTAGCTTTAGATTTTGCTAATCTGTTTATATAACTTTCAAACAGATCGTGTATTTATTTGTACCATCCTTATAAATTTCAAATTCTTAGAAGCTCATGATTCATACTACCAGTCCTTGGATTAATATGTAAATGTTCAGATAATTCTTCACCATTTCCTATAAATTTCATTTGGATTGTATTGACTGTTAGTTTTCTTACCTAGCGGGTCGACTTAGGTGCCATCACGACTAGTGGTTTTTGGGTTGTGACAATACACAACAACCAAGAAAGTCTGAGGCTTCTGACATGTGTGGAGGAAACCATCTTAACCATGAATGTCAAGAAAACAATCATAATGAAGAACAAGTCCATTCTGTCGGTTATAAACCGTACTATTTTAGGAGTCCCTTGGAACAAAAGCATCCAGGATTTCAATAGAGCAATCTAAATGGTGCATAGAACTCTCAAAGATTCCAGAAGCAACAAGTACAAGGTCCGTCTGGATACCAGAATCAGAACCCTGGACAACCAAATTATAGACATTATCAACAAGCAGGGGAATATCAGCAAAGGCCTCAACAAGTTCATTCAAGTCTTGATGACCTTATGTATAAGTACATTAAGGTCACTGATGAAAAGATGGAAAGCTAGGATTTAACCCTCAAAATTAGTGAAATTCAATTAAGCCAAGTAGCAACTCTTGCGTAAGAAAAGATTCAAGGTCCCTTGCCAAGAAATACAGATAAAAATCCAAAGAAGCACCTTAAGGCTATCACCTTACGTTCAGTAAAGAGCTTGATGAACCTTATGCAGACCAGTCAGAACAACAAGTAAACAATGGTAAGAATGTTGAAATACCATCTGAACTATCTGAAGAGAAAGAAGTCAAGAAAAAAGAAGAAAACAATATTGAAAAATTGACTCCTTTCCCTATGAAAATTCCTTTTCCACAAAAATTGGAAAGAGAAAAGCTTGATAATCAATTTTCAAAGTTTTTAGAGATTTTAAAACAGATTCACATCAATATTCCTTTCACTGATGCTTTGTTACAAATTCCTTCTTATGCCAACTTTCTAAAAGAAATTTTGTCAAGTAAAAGGAAATTGGAAGAAGTTTCTGTGGTAATGCTTACTTAAAAATGCGGTGCTATACTTCAAAATAAGCTACCATAAAAACTTGGTTATCCAGGTAGTTTTACAATTCCATGCACTTTGGGAGGAGTATATTTTGAAAAAGCACGTTGTCATTCTGGAGCTTCAATTAACTTCATACCATTTTCTATCTTTAGAAAATTAAATCTTGGTGAAATGCAACACATAGGTGTTTCTATTGAGTTTGCAGATCAAAGTACTAAGAAACCTAAGGGACTAATTGAAAATGTGCTCGTAAGGGTACATAAGTTTCTTTTTCCTATAGATTTTATAGTACTTGAAATGAAGGAATGTCCCGATGAACCAATTATTTTGGGTAAACCATTTCTTGCCACAAGTACAACAATCATATGTTCATCAAGGACAACTAATTTTGAGAGTTGATGAAGAAAGAATTATTTTTTATATGCAAAAAATATTAAGATTTTCAGAAGACGAGACATCATCTTCGTGTTTTTAGATTGACATGCTTAATTATCTTACAAATGAATTCAAAGAAGATCAATTAATTCCAGACTCAATGGAAAGATGTTTGGAAATATCTGGCACCATACAAGATGATGATCCTATCATCAGAAGAGAAGCCGAAATACTGGAAAAAAATTCTAAAGATGAGGAGATGCAACCAGAAAAATTTCAACAAAAAATTGAACTCAAAGTTCTCTCATCTCATTTAAAATATGTTTATCTTGAGGAAGAATTATTTCCAGTAACTATTTCATCTTCTCTTACTGCAGGACAAGAAGAAAAACTAATTGAAGTGTTCAAAGCACACAAAGGAGCCTTGGGATGGACTATATAAGATATCAAAGGGATTAATCCAGCTATTTGTACGCACCAAATCCTTATGGAGGATAGCTATAAGCTAATATCCCAGCCCCAAAGGAGATTGAATCCAGCAATGCAGGAAGTAGTAAAAAGGGAGATCGTAAAGCTTTTGGTGGAAAATAATATCATTAGCAGATATGTGCCTGAAGAAGAAATAAACAAAATTTTATATCACTGTCATGATTGATCAATTGGAGTCCATTATTGTAACGACCCGGCCGGTCGTTCCGAGAATTTTAGCCCGTTTCCCTATTTATGCTTTATCATATGTTGCTTAGCCCATTTATGTTGTGTTGGGTCTATTGGTTCGGGTTCAGAGTGGTCGTGGTGAGAACTGAGACACTTAGTCTCTTAAATTAGCCTAAAAGTTGGAAAAGTCAACTGGGAGTTGACTTATTGGTAAACAACCTCGGAATGTAGATTTTATGGCTCAGATAGCTTCGTTAGGTGATTTGGGACTTAGGAGTGTGTTCGGAATGTATTTTTGATGTCAGGTGTAGAATTAGGCTTGAATTGAATTGAGTTTTTGACGATTTCTGGTCGGCAGTGGAAAATAGGTTATCGGGGTCGGAATCAAATTCTGGAAGTTGGAGAAGGTTCGTAATGTCATTTTGGACGTGTGTGCAAATTTTCAGGTCATTCAGTTGTGTTTTGGTTGGTTTCGGCATCGTTGGTGATTTTCAGAAGATTTAGGATTCTTAGGCTTGAATCATGAGTAGAATTTATGTTTCGATGTTTTTTTGAGTGTCCCGAGGGTTCAAATAAGTCTGGGTGATGATTTATGACTTGTTGGTATATTTGGTTGGGGTCCTGAGGGGCTCGGGATTTATTTCGGATGGTTAACGAAGGTTTGGACTTGGAATATTGTAGCAAAACTGCTGCTGGTGTAGCACTGCTGGTGTGGTCGCACCTGCGGAAGGAGGACCGCAGGCGCTAGGTCCGCAGGTGCGAAGAACTAGCACAGGTGCAGAAGAGCTACATGGCCTAGGAGCGCAGGTGCAGATGCCTGGTGGCACCAGCGAGCCCGCAGGTGCGAAAAGAGCTCCACAGGTGCGGTAGTCGGGACTTAAGTCGGATGCGCAGGTGCGCACCTGGGACCGTAGGTGCGCTAATGGGGCCGCAAGTGCGGGAATCGCTGGGCATGAAGTATATGTACTAGCCTCCGTGAATATTTGGAATTTTTCATCATTTTTGCATGCGGGATGAGTCATTTTGGGAGCAAATTGAAGAGGGAGTTTGAGGGTCTTCCGTGGAGGTAAGTTTTTTGGACTAAAAACTCGATTCTATGTTGATATTTGACGGATTAGGCTTGGAATTAGTGGAATTTAATGGCATTAATTGGGGGTTAAGGAATTTAGGGGTCAATTGTGGTTAGATTTTGATGCATTTTATATGTATATACTCGGGAAAGGATAAGGATTCTTGTGATGTGATTTTTATCGAATTTCGAGAAGTGGGCCCGGGGCTCGGGTTTGGCCAATTTCGGGAATTTTTGTTACAATTGATAGTTTTTGATTGGGACTTGTTCCTTTAGCATATATTGATGATGTTAATATGGTTTTGGCAGCAATCGGGAGCCGATTCGAGAGGCAAGAGCATCGTGAATTAGTCTTTGGGCCGGGTTGAGGTAAGTAATGACTGTAAATCATGTCCTGAGGGTATGAAACCCTGGACTTCGTATTTTCTCACTATTTTTAGAGTGGCGCACATGCCGGATGACGAGTGTGTGGCGTCTACTAGTGTTTGGATTTGTACTTGGTCCTATCGGCGCAACTATTGAGTTGCGTATTTACTTTAAATTGTATGTTAAATTGTGTTTTAGAAACTATAGTTATATTTGGGTTGTAAGTCATATTTGGGGCCTTGTGCCGACTTGTTTACACCCCTTGGGGGCTTTTACTGCTATTTCCTCACTGTGTTGACTTATGATTTACACTCAGTCATATTATGCTTAACTGTTTTTGAAACTCAGCCTCATTTACACTATTTGAGTTATAAAATAATGCTTTGGGTCAAGTACCCCATTTTACTGATATCCCGAGGGGCTTACTGAGGGTTTCTGACTGAGTGAGGCCGAGGGACTGATTGTGAGGATATGAGATGCCACGAGGTGTCTTGATATTAGCGCTTGGGCTGAAGGAGCCCCTCCGGAGTCTGTACACACTCATAGTGAGCGCAGGTATCTACTGAGTGCGAGTGCCGAGTGCCGAGTGACGAGTGACTAGGAGGTATGTGTGACAGTGAGGATGCCCGAGGGGCTGATACTGAGTGATTGTGAGGCATGCTGAGTGATGATTTTCCCGAGGGGCGGTTTATGATACATGTTTTGGCCCGATTGGCTATTATGATTTATTTCATTTTACACCAAACTCTTTGGTATTTTTCTGAAATTGTAGAAATCACACTTTTAAAAGGATTTTTACTGGCTTTTAAAGCATGTTGATATAATGTATACACTGTGGAAGGAAAGGCTATGTTTATTGTGAATTGATGATTTGATCCTATGTGTTGCTTACTGCTTAAACTCTAATGATTTTCATTACTACTGAGTTGGCGTTCTCACATTACTCCCTGCACCCCTGTGTGCAGATACATGTGCTGGTATCGAGCGCTAGTTTCTTCCTTCTTGCAGAGCCGGAGTTAGGACTTCGAGGTAGCTGTTCAGCGTTCACATCATCTCTTTTCCCATTTATTGTTTTGTATTTATTTCCTCGTTACGAGTCTTGATGTATTATGACAGTAGGGATTATTCTTTACTACTTGTAGATGCTCATGATGGTTGACTCCAGGTTTTAGGGTAGTGTACAAGTATTTATTTATTTTGTTGCTTCAAACTGCTTAAGCGGGAGAATTTTGTGAAATATCGGAACAGTTTTAGAAATTTGTGAAAATATTATGATAATATATGATTGTTGGCTAGTCTAGTTCCACGATAGGCGCCATCACGACCGGTTTAGGATTTTGGGGTGGTGACAAGTTGGTATCAGAGCCTAGGTTACATAGGACTCAATGGTCATGATTAGGTTTAGTAGAGTCTTGTGGATCGGTACGAAGACGTCTGTACTTATCTTCTAGAGGCTGCAGAACCCTTAAGAAAAATATCATTTTCTTGAATTCTATCGTGCCATCTTGTTGATTCTTGAAATCTAAACTTCTGTTGTTTCATTCTCTCACATATGGTGAGGACTCGCGCTACCGATCAGGGTGACCAGACACCAGTTAGACCAGCGAGAGGTCGAGGCCGTGGTTAAGGACATGGTAGAGGTAAGGGACCAGCCCATACAGCAGCCGGGGTAGCGCCAGAGGGTCCCCATACCATTCAGGATCAGGTTCCCACCGCATACATTCCAGCGAGACAGGCTCAGGCACCAGCAGTGCCCATTGTTATTCTGGGTCTTTAGGAGACCATGGCTCAGATCTTGGCAGTATGTACTAGCCTTGCCCAGGCAGTTGCTATATCTACTGCTGCTACTTCTCAAGCCGGGGGAGGCAATCAGACTCCTGCTGCCCGGACACTTGAGCAGATTACTCAGGGCCTTCAGACACCAGGGGAAGTTCCAGCCCAGCCGGTTTCTCCAGTTCAGGACTTCGTGGTTCCAACTATGTTAGATGATGAGCATCGTAGGCTGCAGAGATTTAGTAGGCTTCAGCCTCCGACATTCAGTGGTGCTGAGGGCGAGGATGCCCAGGGTTTTTTGGATAAGTGTCAGAGGTTGCTTCATACTGCCGGGATTCTAGAGACCAGTGGGGTCTCATTTGCTACTTTTCAGTTTTCTGGGGCTGCTTTTACTTGGTGCGAGTCCTTCGAGAGGCGTAGTCCTGTTGGTGAAGCACCCCTCAATTGGCATCAATTCTCCACTATCTTCTTGGAGAAGTATGTACCCCAGTCTCATAGGGAGGAGCAGGTGCAGGCAGTTTGAGCAGCTGCGTCAGGGGGAGCTATTAGTGATGCAGTATGAATTCGGTTTTCAGAGTTGGCTCATCATGCCACCGAGTTAGTCCCTATTGATAGGGAGAGGATTAGGAGGTTCGTGGATGGCCTCACTTATCAGCTCCGCCTTTTGATGACTAGGGAGAGGGTATTAGGTGCTACCTTCGAGCAGGTTGTTGATGTTGCTCGATATATTGAGTCGGTTTGCCGCCAGGAGCGGGAGGAGAGGGAGGCCAAGAGGCCTCGTGATCAGGTAGTTCTAGAGGTTTTCCTTCCAGAGGGCAGTTTCAGCATGGTAGAGGTTGTTCCTTCAGGCCTCCTCAGCCTGTCCGCCCAACCTATAGTGGTGCATCTTCGGGGCATGGTCCCCCCAGTTCTCAGCCGGGCCATTCTTCATTAATTGCCCTTCCAGCCCAGAGCGTAGCTCGAGCACCATCAGTTCAGGGTTCCTCTATGCATGATTCTTGTAGTGGCCATTCTGGTGCCAGGGGTTTCTTTCAGTCCCCGTCTTCGGCTCTAGTAAGTTGTTTTGAGTGCAGAGAGTTTGGGAACATGTGGAGGCAGTGTCCCCGTCGTTTTGGTGGTTCTTCTAAGTAGAGGGTCCAGCCATCGACTTTGTTCCAGTTACTTAACCACCCGCCTAGACAGCTAGGGGTGGGAGCCAGACCGCCAGGGGCCGCCCTAGAGGGGGAGGTCGTGCAGGTGGAGGTCAGGCTTGTATCTATGCACTTCCAGCAAGTCCATATGCTATCGCCTCTGACGCAGTGATCACATGTATTGTCTCAGTATGTCTCCAAGATTCTTTGGCTTAATTTGACCCTGGTTCTACATATTCCTATGTTTCTTCATATTTTGCCCATTTTCTGGGTATGCCCCGTGAGTCTCTAGTTGCATCGGTTCATGTGTCAACTCCGATGGGCGATACTATTTTTGTGGACTGTGTCCATCGATCATGTGTGATATCTATTGGGGGTTTAGAGACCCGAGTGGACCTATTGTTACTTAGCATGGTTGATTTCAATGTGATATTAGGCATGGATTGGCTATCTCCGTGTCATGTTGTTCTCGATTGTCACGCTATGACTGTGACCTTAGCTATGCCTGGATTTTCGAGGGTTGAGTGGAGAGTTTCTTTTGAGTATGTGCCTAGCAGGGTGATTTCTTACCTGAAGGCTCAGCGTATGGTTGAAAAGGGGTGTTTATCGTATTTGGCTTTTTGTGAGGGATGTCAGTGGTGAGACTCCCGCTATTGATTCGGTTCCTGTAGTCCAAGACTTTCCGGACGTGTTTCCTGCAGAGCTGCCAGGCATGCCACCTGTCAGAGACATTGCTTTTGGTATTGACCTGGTTTCAGACACTCAGCCTATTTCTATTCCACCTTATCGTATGGCACCAGCAGAGTTGAAGGAATTAAAGGAGCAACTTCAGGAACTCCTAGATAAGGGGTTCATTCGGCCTAGTATGTCACCCTGAGGTGCTCCGGTGTTGTTTGTGAAGAAGAAGGATGGTTCTATGCGTATGTGTATTGACTATCGGCAGCTAAACAAGGTTACGGTGAAGAACTGGTATCCCTTTCCCCATATAGATGACTTGTTTGATCAGTTGTTGGGTGCCAGGGTATTTACCAAGATTGACTTGCATTCTGGCTATCATCAATTGAAGATTCGGGGGCCCGACATCTCGAAGACTGCCTTCAGGACTAGATATGGTAATTATGAGTTTCTGGTTGTGTCATTTGGGCTAACCAATGCCCCAACAACCTTTATGCATTTGATGCACAGTTTATTCCGGCCTTATCTGAATTCTTTCGTCATCGTGTTTATCTATGACATCTTGGTGTATTCCCGATCTTGGGAAGATCATGAGCAGTATTTGAGAGTTATGCTTCAGACCTTGAGGGAGAAGAAGCTATATGTGAAATTTTCAAAGTGTGAGTTCTGGCTGGATTCAGTAGCATTCTTGGGGCACGTGGTGTCCATGAGGGTATTCGGGTTGATCCGAAAAAGATATAGGCGGTACAGAGATGGCCTAGACCGTAATCAGCTACCGAGATTTGCAGTTTCCTTGGTTTGGCAGGGTACTATCGCCGTTTTGTAAAGGGATTTTCATCTATTTCAGCACCGATGACCAGACTAACCCAGAAGAGTGCTTAGTTCAGGTGGACTGAGGAGTGTGAGGAGAGATTTCAGAAGCTCAAGCCATCTTTGACTAAAGCTTCGGTGTTGGTTTTGCCTACGGGTTCAGGTTCTTATACAGTTTACTATAATGCTTCTAGAGTTGGCTGGGTAGCGGTATTGATGCAGGACGGTAGGGTGATTGCCTACGCGTCTAGACAATTGAAGGTGCACGAGAAGAATTATCCAGTGCATGATCTTGAGCTAGCAGCCATTGTCCACGCCTTGAAGATTTGGCGTCATTACTTGTATGGAGTGCATTATGAGATTTTCACTGATCACCATAGTTTGCAGCATCTGCTTAAGCAGAAGGATCTGAATTTGCATCAGAGGAGATGGTTGGAGCTCCTCAATGATTATGAATTCATTTTATATCATCCGGGGAAGGCCAATGTAGTGGCCGATGCCCTGAGTCACAGAGCATAGAGTTTGGGGAGTCTATCTTACCTTCCAGCAACAGAGAGACCTTTAGCACTTGATGTTCAGGGTTTAGCGGGTCAGTTGGTGAGATTGGATCTATCAAAACCCCCACGGGTATTGGCTTGTGTATCCTCCAGGTCTTCTCTTTATGATCAGATTAGAGCACGCCAGTATGATGATCCACACTTGCTAGTTCTTTAGGACATGGTCCATCATGGTGATGCCAGGGATGTGGTTATTGGTGATGATGGGGTCCTGAGGATGCAGGTCCGGATTTGCATTCCCAATGTGTATGGACTTCGAGATTTGATTCTAGTTGAGGCCCATAGTTCGCGGTATTCCATCCATCCGGGTGCCGCAAAAATGTATCAGGATCTGAGATAACATTATTGGTGGAGGCGGATGAAGAGGGATATTGTTGAGTTTGTGGCTCGGTTTCTCAACTGTCAGTAGGTCAAGTATGAGCATCAGAGACCGGGTGGATTGCTTCAGAGATTAGATATTCCAGAGTGGAAGTGGGAGCGAATCAGCATGGACTTTGTAGTTGGGCTCCCACGGACTTCGAGGAGGTTTGATGCTACATGGGTTATTGTGGATCGGCTGACCAAGTCCACACACTTCATTCCTACTGGTACTACTTATTCTTCGGAGCGGTTAGCCGAGATTTATATCAGGGAGATTGTCTGATTGCATGGGGTTCCAGTTTCTATCATTTCCGACAGAGGTGCTCAGTTTACATCTCTGTTTTGGAGGGTCGTGCAGAGGGAGTTAGGTACTCTGGTTGAGTTGAGCACAACGTTTAATCCTCATACTGATGGGTAGTCTGAGCTTACTATTTAGATTCTGGAGGACATGTTGCGTGCATTGATTTCGAAAATTCATGGGACCAAATTCTGCCACTCGTGGAGTTTGCATATAATAATAGTTATCAGTCGAGTATCCAGACGGCTCCGTATGAGGCTTTATATGGTAAGAGGTGTAGATCTACGGTTGGATGGTTTGAGGCGGACGAGGCTAGGCTATTGGGCACATACTTGGTTCAAGATGCGTTGGGTAAGGTGAAGTTGATTCAAGAGCGGCTTCGCATGGCGCAGTCTAGGCAGAAGACTTATGCGTATCGGAAGGTCCGAGAGGTGCCTTTCATGGTTGGGGAGAAGGTTCTGGTGAAGGTGTCTCCCATGAAGGGTGTTATGAGATTCGGGAGGAGGGGAAATCTGAGTCCCCGATTCATTGGGCCATTTGAGGTGTTGTAGAGAATTGCAGAGGTGGCTTACAGACTTGCCTTGCCACTCAGCTTATCGAGTATTCACCCGGTGTTCCATGTTTCGATGCTCCAGAAGTATGTTGGTGACCCGTCTCATGTTTTGGACTTCCAGATGGTTAAGCTCGAGGGTGATATGTCATATGAGGTAGAGACGGTGGATTTTGGGTCGTCAGGTTAGAAAGCTGAGTTCTAAGGATATAGCTTCAGTGAAGGATTGATGCGAGACTAAATTGCATAGTTTAACATGTGATATACCTTACATTTTATGCGCATTAATGATAAAATTACACTTGTTATGTGCTTAATGGAGTTTATTTCATGTGTAGGTGAAGTGGAGGTGGAAACGGGGCTAAAAGGATGCAAATACGTCGAAAAATACGCAAAAGGAGACACCCGGGCGATAGCCGGGCAACAGAGCCAAACAGCTAGTCCTACCTGGCGTTAGGGCTGAAACTCCAGCCCTACCCTGGAGTTAGCCAGGCGTTAGGGCTGAAACGCAAGCCCTTGCCTGGCGTGAGCCAGGCCTTTGGGTCCAAACGCCAGGTCCCCAGTTCGGCCAGAAATCGTGTTTTGACGGGTTTAAGTGTTTCCCAAGTGAAATAGAAGTCTCCTACATGGTTAGGGTTCACCCTAAACCTATAAATAGAATCCTACAACACAATTACAAGATGATTTTCGTGAATCAAAGTAGAGAAGGAGAAAATTCCATTGAAGTGCAAGAACATCGATTTC